>OX336424.1:0-268028 GCA_946903255.1 Schistosoma spindalis
TCGTTACCCGATATTCTGGATTGATGCACTCGAATGTTTACCAGGTGGGTGTTCGTTTTTGAGTGTTGATTTAAATAGGATTACGACGTTGGGTGGAGGCGATCAGATTCGACATTAGATGGAATGCATTTTGAAATGTCATCTGTTGTTGAAATTCGTGTGAATTTTGCCGCAGATTTGAGATGAATTTCTCCGTTAGGGAACATTAGAAGATTAATTCCTAAATAGAGCAAGAACAAAGATTGGTGCAGAATAGTATGAATTCATTTTATTTCGTAAGGTTCTCATCAGCTGCTTACGATCAAAAATATTTGGAAATCAGAGGTACTAAAGTTAGTGACATACACAGAGTTGGTGGTAACATGAGAGGGATATCTGAAAAAAACAGGTTTTTTTTCACTGTAGTTTTATTGTGTTTTCATCCTCACGTTTTCCATATTTCTCAATAAATAAACACATTATAGCATTCATAACTTCCTCTTCTAGTGTTCGGCAGTACACATTCTTTCTGTCTGTGGAACAGTGTTTTGACAAGTGCCTATTTGTGATTCATAGCAAAAAAGCTGTTGAAATTGAGATCAGTCCTATCCTTGTGTCTTTCTTATAGACTGAGCGTTCAACTTTACAATACTTTCTTCGTTTCATCGCAATATCGAGAAAATGGAGGTTGTTTTCTTTCCGTGTTCCATAGTGAAATGGATATTGAGTGAGCTTCGTTGAAAGGTTTGGCAGAATTTGTTGCATGTTGTTGATTATTACATACGACGAGGGTAACATCAACAATATCTCGAATGGTACATCATTTTTCAATCGCTGCTTTGAGCTGTGTTCTGTCGGGCTAGCCATGAAAATGTCTGCTAGAACATGACTTAACGGACTTTCCATTGCTACATCATCGGTTTGTCGGTATGTAATATTGTTGAATTAAAACTGAACACCTTTTTTACACATGAGCAATAGTCGTTTGAATTCTGTTGCCGGTAGAGGTATGATGTCAGGATGGTGACAAATTATGTCTATGGTATCAATCGTTTTCCTTACGTGTCTGGTTTACCAAAAATACATAAACAAGGTTACCCTCTAGACCTATTCTGTCAATAGTCAATTCACCATATCATAAAGTTGCATGATGGTTAGCGGATAAATTAGAACCAGTTCGTCAACGATTAGCCACATATACACTGAAGACTCATTTGTACTTGCTGACGGCATGAATCACATAAATATTGCTGGTAAGTTCATGGATTCTTTTGATGTGACATCATTGTATACAAAATACCACATCTTGAAACCATAGACATTGACAGAATCACACTTATTTTGAATCGAATGGATCTGAATATTCTGTCTTGTTCCTAGATTTCATGGTGTTTATATATGCTCAGTTAAATATTCCTTTACTTTTTGAGAAATCAACAATCCTAGTTTGATACAACTCACATCACTCAACTTTGCACGATGAGAATTAGCCATTTGGTGAATGAAACCACAACTGACAAAATTGTAATTGCATTATTATTTCTCTCACTCTATGTGACGCATATTTATTCTGATCATGGATCCTTAATTGTAACTAACACATGTGTGGATTCAAAATCACATTCTATATATCAGTCATATCAACATTAACAATCTTCCTGTGTTTTGTTTTGCAATCCTAAATTCACATGATTTAAACGATGAACTTTGCCCTTAAATTGTCCATATTTCGGATTATTAAATTTGATATATGAATTGCAGAACCTGAAGACGCTTTATCGTGAAAATACTATCCATACACAAACTAGTCTTTTATATAATGGGGATCTGTAAACAATATAGTGATTGAAGTTTAATCCAACAAGCATGAATGTATGCCAAATCATCTGAACAATGGTTAGTGAGAAATTGTTTATGTGGCATTTTGCTGGATAGAGTATGATCAAGTGCCTATTGGTTATTTCAGGCCTTATTGTTCTGCACATGTAATTCGGTTAGATGAGCAACCATTTTTATTCATTTCAGTCAGCGAGTGTCATATCAAAAAGTAAATCATTCCAGTTGTGTATACGGCTTAATAGAAACATTTTGAAGCGAATATCCTATAGATATGGTCACCTAAGTAGTTATCAATTTAAAAGCTTTATTATGGCTTACATAATGTCTAGTGTGTCTGAAAACATAGTGTTTCCCAACATCATTATCATTCCTAAGCAAACTCTCTTCCGTATGTATTCAAGATTTAGAATGTCTCGTCCAACCCTGCTGTCGTTCAAATGTGATTCAATTGACAGGTTCATTTATAAACACATTAAGTATAAACATGAAGAAGACACCTATTAGTCTCCAAATGAATAGTTTAATAGATTAATTTTCCAATGGATCCCACAAATTTATTTGCAATGAAAATTTCAATGATACCGTGAATGGACATAAGCTAACCAGTAACATTTTGATCACACAATATTATCCATGGTTAAATGGCAAACTGAATCGAATAACACGCATTTCAATGAAAAAGGTGCTTGACACTTCACTCTCATATATCCATGTAGTCATTTTTCAATTAGTTCAGGTTAATACACAAAATATTACATTTATTAACAACAAGACATAAAAATTTACATTCTGGTTAACTATATATCATTAGTTAACCTAAACAATCAATGATAATTATACTTTGAGTCGTTTGAAAATATGTACTTAATAATGATGAATGAGTAAAATTTTCACTGTATGGAAATTTGTTTATATTTGGAGGAGAATCTCATAGAATCTTAATCAAAATTTGCATAATAATGAGTTACTTTAGGATAAAGTTATTCTTCGGGTTCTAAAGAACCGCGCTTACCGAGAAAACAGTCCAGCAATATCCGATGTAAGACTAATATCACCAGTGGCAATAAATGATATCTGAGATTTACAAATTTTAGCTATTCAATTCATGCTTTGCTGACTGCATGTTAATTCCTTGAATTTTATGCACACATTTTTAGGTTCAATTTGTAGTTGGGATGAAGAAGCGCTTTGCTATGCAACTTTCCCATAGAACAAAAAATATGTCCAATGTTTAGCTAGTCCATGATGTTGAAAATCAACAACAACAACTTGCCCAACAAATCATGATCACATGAAAATGTCTTTTCATATGGACATGGAGAAAATTCCAGTCAACCTCTAATTTCACGAAATACTTGTCATTATCTCGCCCACATGTTTCCATAAACAGAACGAAATTCTCGCGAGATCCAAACCCAGGACCTGCCAGTCTGACGCGCGTGCGCTTGACCACCAGACCACTGAGTCGGCCAACATCCAGCGCTATTAATGTCTAACTTCAACAAATCCTCGGGAATCAGCGGTTTGTCCGTCAATGTCTTCAATGAGCTATCGTCTCACAATAGACGCGTTGAACTCTATTGGTCACTTCACTTCACTAGAACTCCAAGAAATACCATTTGAAGTCAGTCAATAGTGAGCGTTTGTCCAGTGATTCCAGGTTTTCTGTGGTGGTCTAGCTTCAATTAACTCATGATCTTAATAGTTGAAATCGCAATGAAATTCACCTACAAATAATATAGTTAATATGCGGTTTCGATTAAATTAGGTTGTGATAATGGATAGCACATATCTAGAACAATAGGCCAAGCTTATTTAACTGATGGTATCAACATAAATTCACCGCTCTAGTGTGTTTTCAAAATATCGGATATTGTTATTGATTGTCTATGATAGGTTTTCATGAACAATAAATCTTCGTCGTCGTGAATGACATAATGCTTAGAAATCATGACGGAGCCACTAAAACTGGACTGCGGATCGCTTCAAATGAGTGGCATTTTCCTGTGCAAATACACCACACAACTCTCTACTCCTTAGAAGTTTCAAATGTTTGCAAGACTCGTTTTGTATGACGAATGATGTGCTGTACGAACGAACCATTTAACTTAATGAGTAATGCTCATGTTCCGAGTCTTTAATTCCTGCTCTCAATCGATATCACTATTTCTTCTTGTTTTATTCATGTAGTCTTGTTTTACATGCTACGTGTGAAAGATCACTTCATCTTCAAATACACCGACAAATGTATTTTCCCCAGTCGATGATCTTCTCTAATTAACACAGATATCTCATGTTTTCTCTTTTAAAGTACTCATCCTGGTTTAGAGTATTAAGATATTAGGCACATATCTGTACCAACAACAGAAATGACCGCTAATTGCAGTGTTTCATATTCTACTGAGCTTCAGAATTATCAGGAATCATTTTAATGATGATATTATTGATTATATTCTGAGGTTAATGTGAAATAATCGCGATAAAATGTCTGATGAACAGGTTGAATGGCTGCGGTTAAAGTAAGAATAGCTTACTTAGAAGGCGGAGGTGAGAAAAGGAAAAATGCGGAAACCAGATTTCTGTCAGCAATGCCGGTGAAACAAATAAGCCTGAAATATGCTGTCTGACGATGGGTATTTAATCTATTTGCGTATAGAATAAAACAACAATCAACTACTATTTTTTCTCCATAACCAGTGATATTGATGCGGTTGATGAATTCAAGTGAACATTTTTGCTCAGTTTAGAAAGTTGCACTATTTTCTGTATGGCATGATGCTATATTATTCAGCAATTCAGGAGAATTGTTACCATTTTGTTTCAGATCATATTCAGTTGTGTCTATATTTGACTGTTTCACTAAATTTATACCATCCAGCTAGACGAATTGGTTCTTCAGTAACGCCATGATATGATGAGTCTCTCAAAATGATAAGCATAAAACAAATTCAGTAGCAGTTTACTGGTAAACACAACTCAGAATTGTAGCAAAACAAATAACCTAAACAACTGAACTATCTGACAACGAACTTAAAAAGACTACAGTTCACAGTTTCTTCATTTATTTGTCAATTGGAAGGCTTCATCAACTCTTCAGACACATAAATGTTGACGTACATACTTCATTCGATCAATATTCAATAAAAAGGTTTCACTAAAAAACCATAGGCTGTTTCATCCAATGGTGAAATTATGGAATCCTTCACGTACCTGGTAAGCATCATCAAGGAATAAGTAGGATCGGA
The DNA here is from genome assembly GCA_946903255.1 of Schistosoma spindalis. NCBI lineage: Eukaryota > Metazoa > Platyhelminthes > Trematoda > Strigeidida > Schistosomatidae > Schistosoma > Schistosoma spindalis. Next base: position 5,064 of record OX336424.1, read on the forward strand.
TGCAGACGTCAAGGCGAGTATCGGCAAATCATTGGCCATATTCCCACAATTGAAGAACATATTGAACTCGAAACAACTGTCAAACAATTCAAAAGTCACAACCTATAATACGCTTGTCAAAACAGTCCCACTTTACGCAGCTGAAACTTGGACGACTACTATAACCATCATCAAGAAGGTACAAGTATTTATTCATAGTTGTCTTCTCAAGATACTCAACATACATTGGCCGAATGCAATCAGCAACAGCCTGCTGTTGAAGAAAACAAACCAGCTTACATCTAGAGGGGAAAATAAGGAAAAGACGATGTAAATGGTTAGGACATACATAACAGCAAGCAACAGACTGCACTACGAGACAACGGCAAACTTGAAATTTTGAAAAAGGGCAAAAAAGCCAGCCCAAAGAACATATTATGTGGGCAAACAGAAGTAGGTGTGAAACGGATGAATGACAACTGGAAAGGGTTGAAAATGATTGCCCAGGACAGAGTTGGATACAGAATGCTGGTGAGCGGCCTACGTTCTTCCGCGAGAAGTAATGAGCGTAAGTAAGTGGATAGGTTTGATCTAATTTTTTATTATTACTAAATTCAATGAAACACATTCACAAACTATAATCGAATTCTTCATAAATCTTCATAATTCCTAACGATCCCGCGTGTCTTATGCTGCGATGAAACGGACATTAATGCTTCCAGGATTTTCATGGTGGTCTTAAGGTAATTAGCTTATGAATCCAACTACTAAAACAGTATAATCCGACAGTGTTTCATTTGGTTGATGATACAACTACTTATATCTGTCGACATCTGTAACACACACCGCAATATGTTTTATTAAGTGTTTCAAAAGAAAAATCACAAATTTAATGTAAATATGCAGTTTTTCTTCATGAATTTTTCGTCTCCAACACTCCATGAAATCAAGTTCAATTTTCCTGACAGATAACAAACTCGAATCCAACATCACTAAGGTATCTTTGCAACACTAGAGTACTCTCATTCAGGTTATAAGAATGACACAAAATTATAAACAGATTAAACCTTTATGCAGTTGGATGCTAGCCGGTTCAATAGTCCAGTGGCTAAACGCTCGCGCATGAAACTCGTAGGTTTTGTGTTTGAATCTTACGAGTATGATCGTGAAGTCGCACTGCAGAGGATTCCTTTACTGAGATGAAATGACTGTCCAGTGAATCTGTAGTGGCATTGGGCCCTAACACAAGACAATGCGAAAAATAGGCATGCAATATTTAACGCTGGGAAATACCGAACAATGAAGAAAGGCGGGAACAGTGAATTGAAAAGATACGAGTTGGTCAGGTGGCATGGCTCGGCCTTGCAGGCGTGGTCCCAGCTAAATGTGATCTTGTATCTTTCCATTGTTATTTAGGACTACAATTAATCAGTCTCATGTTGGCATATGTGCATCCTATGCGGATTGCGTTGATATAGCCTTAAGTCACAAAATTTTTTAAGCAAAGATGAATAGTAGCTATCAGTGGAATCCAGGATGCGTGTTTCGTCCTATTTGATACTAGTCAGCTGAATGTACCTGCATCGCATAGCTGATGTCCACTATAGGACTCGAACCTAGTACCGTTCACTTCAGAATATTACCAATGTACTGGCAAACGTTTGGTACACACATGATATTAGTTAATTATCCATTTAGCATCATACACATATACATATACATGTATCCACTGATACATATGACATTTGTCATAAATCTTTCCTAACTATAATTGAACTATTTATAAGAAGTTTATATAATCAATTTAAATGTTGTTCTTATCAAATGTGTTAATTAATTTTAACTACAATCTTTATTTGACAGATAATTTACAATTTTCTAACTTAAAAATTAAATAAATAAATTAATTTTATAGACTAAAAAAAAACTGACTTGTAATTATCATTAGATAGTATTGTTTTCTCGGTATCTTCATCCATTACAGATGATTTTCAGCATGTTTCTCTATCAGTCGCTCATTCAGTAAATATCTCAAAACCTTGTCAGTCTAATTGGAGGTTTAGCGACACAATCATGCATGCAAATCATCAGTATAAACAGTCGAGCAAATCTTTTGCAAACTGAAAACATCAATGTCGAATTTACCCCGACACTGACTAAGGTTCAGGCCATTATCATAGATATGTGTTGGGAGTGTACTCCCCTTGGTTACAACTTATGTTCTCCCTGGTAATCACATGAGCATCACTGGCTGTTAATCATCTTGTAAAAACTTATTTAGACGAACACATCTTGCAGCACCACATCACCTAGAAAGGTGGCACATAGGCTTAACTGATTTCAATTACTTATAATCACTATGTCTCAATGAAATAGCATTCCGTCTTATAATAAATTGACACTTGCAACTAACTTGTATGTGCCATCAGCCGATAGGTATGAATATAAATAAATAGTCTATGGCAAATCAGAACATTGAGTCTAGAGCATCTCTAACGGTTACACTCATGTTTAACCAATTGCTCTTATCTATCTGTCCAAAATACGCATAATTATTACTTTTCACGTAAAAATTTTTGATAACAATTCATATGTATTAGTTGTATTACTAAATTCTATCACGGTCAAGTACAAACGAGGTCGAGAAAATCTACCCATATCTAAATAAACCGTATCAAACCAACTGGAACACTAGTTGGAATTCTCCGCGCTTATACTTTTGTTCTTTCAGTTAGCCTACTAATACAGATGCAATTGGAAATCAACGCATGGACAACTCACCGGCACATACGTTATTTGATTTCATAATTTAGACCAAATATAATACCACTTTTAACATTTCTCTAATAATGGCTGTTTTTAATATTCCTAAACAGGAAATGTTACTAACCTACGGATATCACTACGTATCTTACGGCACTTTATTAAAATATACTTATAATGAATAATTTTATTATTATAATCCCACTTTGTTTAGCTCAAATAATCTTTACCTTAATTTTCATTTTAATCGTGTTAAGCGTTTTAAAATTGATATATATGTGTTTCCCGACTAGATTCTGCCTCCTTCTTTTTCATTTATCTTCCAGCTTATCAATACCTGGAGGATTCTTATCATTCATGGTAACCTCCGGCGCGCGATAAACCCACTCAAATTGGTATCGAAGCAACGTCACGTTGATTCTGAAGGAAGAGTAGTGTAGTGGCATTGGGCCCTAACACAAGACAATACGAAAAATAGGCATGCAACATTTAACGCTGGGAAATACCGAACAATGAAGAAAGGCGGGAACAGTGAATTGAAAAGATACGAGTTGGTCAGGTGGCATGGCTCGGCCTTGCAGGCGTGGTCCCAGCTGAATGTTATCTTGTATCTTCTATTCATATTAAATATATTCTATCTCTAGCCTAAGCTTGTTCTCTATCACTTATTGGTAATCGTTACAATGCAATGAATCGGTGTAGACGATGGTGTAACTTCCACGTAAGATCTTAATGTTTAGGTCGTTACATCATGATAAATCTACAATTTTAGGATTAGCTCTATTATTAGAGCAGTGCTAATATCATAGTAGACCATAATTCTAAAAATCCACATTTTTTTTATAGGTCGTGAAGAAATAGCATCAAGTTATTGGTCTATGGATATTCTTAGATTATTCAACATTTACTTTAGATAAGGTTTATTCATTTGAATAAAATAAGATTCATAATCATAGCAGAATAATATGAAGATGAAAATAGAGGCTTGTCGAAATTGTATTATTTTAATAGTTGAATTCAAGAGACAATGTAAGCTTAATTCACCATTGAAAACAAAGGAGCACTAAACAGCTAATTTGTTTTGGTATAGGATTGGTATAGGATTCCTCATTAGCGCACATTCAAGATCTCTTCCCATTGTTATTCGGAACTATAATTGTTCATTATATATCGTATTAGATCATAAATAGATCTCATTATTTAATATTCATTATTCTCATTGAGATATCCATTGATATTATTAATTCAATAAAAAGAAATAAAATCAATTAATTAAACGATTTGACTTATCTAGAAATAACCAATTTAAAGGAGAAAATCAAATAAAGAAAAATTGGAGAATAACAAAACAAGAAAAAAGAAAAAAGTGATTAAAATGTTCTCAATTTATTCACTTTTCTTTCAAATTATGTTATCACGTGATGAAGTGAGAGAATATCACATAGTAAACTAGTTGATTAAGTGAGTGAGCGAGTGTGTGACAGATTGTCAGTGTGAATGTATGAGTGAGAAAATTATTCAAATATGTACCACATCAACCGATGGATTTGTGTGTGAACTGGGATTATCCCGGTACCCAGATTAAAGTAGGTGGTTTACCTAGGAAGTTACACCCCAGAGTCTTTGACCTGAAATGACTAATCCATCAGACAGTAGAGCAAGGTTACGAAATGCAGTTGCATGGTAGCCAGTGATCAACAATTGGTTCATACGTTATTTGTTCCTTTCGGATACTGGAGCACATTTGCATCATTTGTTTTATATCAGGGATTCCAAACTCGATTGACTAGATCATTCGTAACCAGCAACCTGGTTAGGACACAGGGAATTCACATTTTATTTTCTCAACTTTGTAAACCACAGTAATGCTGCGAAAAATTAGTCAGTAGGATTTCTCTGGCAATGGCTGTATACATTTGGCCATGCGAGAAAAATCGTTGGGGGAGTTCTATCGATTTCCATTCTTGAGTTCGCTTTTCGACTTCTCAATTTCGTAAACAACAGTATTGCTCCGAGAAGGTATTGAGGAATACTTCACTGCCAGTGATTGTATGCACGTAGTTTAAGGTTTATGAGAATCTGATTTCTAAAGATTGAGAAGTTGTCAAAAAGTAAATACTTGAACATTTATATATCTAAACTTTAATCATACTCACTCACTAAGCAACAATGTTCTCATACAGGTATAGATAAACATGGTATAGAACTAAAAGAAAGAAGTCGGTGAGGAATGAGTGAGGATGGGAATAGAATCCATATTTCTAGAATGTAAACTGAATTTAAAAGAAAGAATAATAAATTGATTTTATTGAGAAAATAATGTAAGAATGAAAAACAATTCCTGTTTTATTATTGATATATGTTTATCTGGTACTCGACCTCTAATTAATCTTTCCACAATTTCTTGTAATTAAACCTTTTTAAAGGATAAAAACCTAAATTGCATCAATATAAAATTTCCTAAGTTTCATCTACTTTTTCAGTGTGATACACATATTACCTATATTCACCTTTCCGTTTGAATGTTTTCATCATTGTGTAATGTGTGATTCGTTTCTTGTTCAATTGATCTCTCATTTTTCTGGTAGAAAATGTGACTTGTTGGGTCGAAATTGATCAAAGTTAGTTTTTATGTTGTTTATATTTCACTTATTGACTAGCTCAATAATTATCGCTTAGACAAATATAGAAAGCTGCAGAAGTCAATACAAATTAAGCAAATCTATACATCAGCATGAGTTGTATTGCTTTGTGTAGCTGAAAGCCATGTATGAGACTGGAGGTTCACTATTGATATTGTGGATGGTTCGGCAATACTTTGATAAGTTTTGCTGACTGTTCAAACGCCAAATAGATTTGTTGGCTATCCAAAAACCGTATTACTGATGGTTGCTTCCTAGAGTTCTCAGGGGCTCTCGTCATCAGGACATTGATAAGAGTTTGACTGTCGTGTAAGTCTCATCCTATCCAAATTTGACACATGGTTATCTGGTACTCGAACTCTAATTAATCTTTCCACAATTTCTTGTAATTAAACCCTTTTAAAAGGATAAAAACCCAAACTTCTAAGATGAGTTTAGGGATAGCAAACAATAATGTAATAAGATTTATGTTTGGATGAAACAGCCTATGGTTTTTTAGTGAAACCTTTTTATTGAATATTGATCGAATGAAGTATGTACGTCAACATTTATGTGTCTGAAGAGTTGATGAAGCCTTCCAATTGACAAATAAATGAAGAAACTGTGAACTGTAGTCTTTTTAAGTTCGTTGTCAGATAGTTCAGTTGTTTAGGTTATTTGTTTTGCTACAATTCTGAGTTGTGTTTACCAGTAAACTGCTACTGAATTTGTTTTATGCTTATCATTTTGAGAGACTCATCATATCATGGCGTTACTGAAGAACCAATTCGTCTAGCTGGATGGTATAAATTTAGTGAAACAGTCAAATATAGACACAACTGAATATGATCTGAAACAAAATGGTAACAATTCTCCTGAATTGCTGAATAATATAGCATCATGCCATACAGAAAATAGTGCAACTTTCTAAACTGAGCAAAAAATGTTCACTTGAATTCATCAACCGCATCAATATCACTGGTTATGGAGAAAAAATAGTAGTTGATTGTTGTTTTATTCTATACGCAAATAGATTAAATACCCATCGTCAGACAGCATATTTCAGGCTTATTTGTTTCACCGGCATTGCTGACAGAAATCTGGTTTCCGCATTTTTCCTTTTCTCACCTCCGCCTTCTAAGTAAGCTATTCTTACTTTAACCGCAGCCATTCAACCTGTTCATCAGACATTTTATCGCGATTATTTCACATTAACCTCAGAATATAATCAATAATATCATCATTAAAATGATTCCTGATAATTCTGAAGCTCAGTAGAATATGAAACACTGCAATTAGCGGTCATTTCTGTTGTTGGTACAGATATGTGCCTAATATCTTAATACTCTAAACCAGGATGAGTACTTTAAAAGAGAAAACATGAGATATCTGTGTTAATTAGAGAAGATCATCGACTGGGGAAAATACATTTGTCGGTGTATTTGAAGATGAAGTGATCTTTCACACGTAGCATGTAAAACAAGACTACATGAATAAAACAAGAAGAAATAGTGATATCGATTGAGAGCAGGAATTAAAGACTCGGAACATGAGCATTACTCATTAAGTTAAATGGTTCGTTCGTACAGCACATCATTCGTCATACAAAACGAGTCTTGCAAACATTTGAAACTTCTAAGGAGTAGAGAGTTGTGTGGTGTATTTGCACAGGAAAATGCCACTCATTTGAAGCGATCCGCAGTCCAGTTTTAGTGGCTCCGTCATGATTTCTAAGCATTATGTCATTCACGACGACGAAGATTTATTGTTCATGAAAACCTATCATAGACAATCAATAACAATATCCGATATTTTGAAAACACACTAGAGCGGTGAATTTATGTTGATACCATCAGTTAAATAAGCTTGGCCTATTGTTCTAGATATGTGCTATCCATTATCACAACCTAATTTAATCGAAACCGCATATTAACTATATTATTTGTAGGTGAATTTCATTGCGATTTCAACTATTAAGATCATGAGTTAATTGAAGCTAGACCACCACAGAAAACCTGGAATCACTGGACAAACGCTCACTATTGACTGACTTCAAATGGTATTTCTTGGAGTTCTAGTGAAGTGAAGTGACCAATAGAGTTCAACGCGTCTATTGTGAGACGATAGCTCATTGAAGACATTGACGGACAAACCGCTGATTCCCGAGGATTTGTTGAAGTTAGACATTAATAGCGCTGGATGTTGGCCGACTCAGTGGTCTGGTGGTCAAGCGCACGCGCGTCAGACTGGCAGGTCCTGGGTTTGGATCTCGCGAGAATTTCGTTCTGTTTATGGAAACATGTGGGCGAGATAATGACAAGTATTTCGTGAAATTAGAGGTTGACTGGAATTTTCTCCATGTCCATATGAAAAGACATTTTCATGTGATCATGATTTGTTGGGCAAGTTGTTGTTGTTGATTTTCAACATCATGGACTAGCTAAACATTGGACATATTTTTTGTTCTATGGGAAAGTTGCATAGCAAAGCGCTTCTTCATCCCAACTACAAATTGAACCTAAAAATGTGTGCATAAAATTCAAGGAATTAACATGCAGTCAGCAAAGCATGAATTGAATAGCTAAAATTTGTAAATCTCAGATATCATTTATTGCCACTGGTGATATTAGTCTTACATCGGATATTGCTGGACTGTTTTCTCGGTAAGCGCGGTTCTTTAGAACCCGAAGAATAACTTTATCCTAAAGTAACTCATTATTATGCAAATTTTGATTAAGATTCTATGAAGATTCTCCTCCAAATATAAACAAATTTCCATACAGTGAAAATTTTACTCATTCATCATTATTAAGTACATATTTTAGAACGACTCAAAGTATGATTATCATTGATTGTTTAGGTTAACTAATGATATATAGTTAACCAGAATGTAAATTTTTATAGGTGTCTTCTTCATGTTTATACTTAATGTGTTTATAAATGAACCTGTCAATTGAATCACATTTGAACGACAGCAGGGTTGGACGAGACATTCTAAATCTTGAATACATACGGAAGAGAGTTTGCTTAGGAATGATAATGATGTTGGGAAACACTATGTTTTCAGACACACTAGACATTATGTAAGCCATAATAAAGCTTTTAAATTGATAACTACTTAGGTGACCATATCTATAGGATATTCGCTTCAAAATGTTTCTATTAAGCCGTATACACAACTGGAATGATTTACTTTTTGATATGACACTCGCTGACTGAAATGAATAAAAATGGTTGCTCATCTAACCGAATTACATTGTGCAGAACAATAAGGCCTGAAATAATCAATAGGCACTTGATCATACTCTATCCAGCAAAATGCCACATAAACAATTTCTCACTAACCATTGTTCAGATGATTTGGCATACATTCATGCTTGTTGGATTAAACTTCAATCACTATATTGTTTACAGATCCCCATTATATTAAAAGACTAGTTTGTGTATGGATAGTATTTTCACGATAAAGCGTCTTCAGGTTCTGCAATTCATATATCAAATTTAATAATCCGAAATATGGACAATTTAAGGGCAAAGTTCATCGTTTAAATCATGTGAATTTAGGATTGCAAAACAAAACACAGGAAGATTGTTAATGTTGATATGACTGATATATAGAATGTGATTTTGAATCCACACATGTGTTAGTTACAATTAAGGATCCATGATCAGAATAAATATGCGTCACATAGAGTGAGAGAAATAATAATGCAATTACAATTTTGTCAGTTGTGGTTTCATTCACCAAATGGCTAATTCTCATCGTGCAAAGTTGAGTGATGTGAGTTTGTATCAAACTAGGATTGTTGATTTCTCAAAAAGTAAAGGAATATTTAACTGAGCATATATAAACACCATGAAATCTAGGAACAAGACAGAATATTCAGATCCATTCGATTCAAAATAAGTGTGATTCTGTCAATGTCTATGGTTTCAAGATGTGGTATTTTTGTAAACAATGATGTCACATCAAAAGAATCCATGAACTTACCAGCAATATTTATGTGATTCATGCCGTCAGCAAGTACAAATGAGTCCTTCAGTGTATATGTGGCTAATCGTTGACGAACTGGTTCTAATTTATCCGCTAACCATCATGCAACTTTATGATATGGTGAATTGACTATTGACAGAATAGGTCTAAGAGGGTAACCTTGTTTATGTATTTTTGGTAAACCAGACACGTAAGGAAAACGATTGATACCATAGACATAATTTGTCACCATCCTGACATCATACCTCTACCGGCAACAGAATTCAAACGACTATTGCTCATGTGTAAAAAAGGTGTTCAGTTTTAATTCAACAATATTACATACCGACAAACCGATGATGTAGCAATGGAAAGTCCGTTAAGTCATGTTCTAGCAGACATTTTCATGGCTAGCCCCGACAGAACACAGCTCAAAGCAGCGATTGAACAAATGATGTACCATTCGAGATATGTTGATGTTACCCTCGTCGTATGTAATAATCAACAACATGCAACAAATCTGCCAAAACCTTTCAACGAAGCTCACTCAAATATCCATTTCACTATGGAACACGGAAAAGAAAACAACCTCCATTTTCTCGATATTGCGATGAAACGAAGAAAGTATTGTAAAGTTGAACGCTCAGTCTATAAGAAAGACACAAGGAATAGGACTGATCTCAATTTCAACAGCTTTTTTGCTATGAATCACAAATAGGCACTTGTCAAAACACTGTTCCACAGACCAGAAAGAATGTGTACTGCCGACACACTAGAAGAGGAAGTTATGAATGCTATAATGTGTTTATTTATTGAGAAATATGGAAAACGTGAGGATGAAAACACAATAAAACTACAGTGAAGAAAAAAACCTGTTTTTTTCAGATATCCCTCTCATGTTACCACCAACTCTGTGTATGTCACTAACTTTAGTACCTCTGATTTCCAAATATTTTTGATCGTAAGCAGCTGATGAGAACCTTACGAAATAAAATGAATTCATACTATTCTGCACCAATCTTTGTTCTTGCTCTATTTAGGAATTAATCTTCTAATGTTCCCTAACGGAGAAATTCATCTCAAATCTGCGGCAAAATTCACACGAATTTCAACAACAGATGACATTTCAAAATGCATTCCATCTAATGTCGAATCTGATCGCCTCCACCCAACGTCGTAATCCTATTTAAATCAACACTCAAAACGAACACCCACCTGGTAAACATTCGAGTGCATCAATCCAGAATATCGGGTAACGATAAGTTTCTCTGTCACATGGATTCAAATAAAACGATACACAGAACGTGATGTGGAGTTTTACATGATGATGATTACTGTTCACAGTCTCATATTCAAGAGACCTACCTTTGAAATATCAAACTGTCAAAACTAAAAGTATCTAGTTTATTGACGGCTAATCCACTGATACACACACTGCGAACGCAAAAACTAGAGAATTCATTAAGATAACGATCACTAAACTTATTGGAAATTACGTGGTAAATGTTGACAGAGTTTATTCACAGCTGATGCCAAATCTAACCTACAATGACAGAGAATTTTATTCATCTTTTTTTTGTTAGTTTTTCGGTGTTTGGCAGTCATATGAGTGAATCATTAGGAAGCGACATTCCTTATTACAATCAAAGTAAATAACACGCGCACTGTACAATAGATATCATCAAATATCCTGATTATTCAGATAAAATGTGGTGACTAACAACGAAAAAAATGATCATTGACATTTCTACAAACAAAAAGTAAGGTCAACCGACAGACATTTGGAAATCACACTCTTAGATGATGTTCACTATTATTTTCACTAGTATTACTTTAAGAATAAAATTTTTATAATAAAAAGCATAGTAGACTAGAGGAAATGAAACAGATGTGGTGATTATATGTTAAATTCACACTCAATCGCAATTGAATCGTGAAGATACGATCGTGAATGTGAACGGTTTCAAGTAGACGAACGAAGCACATGTTGAATTCCGGTCAAACAGGTACAGTTCATCGAGGATAATAAGTTCTTGATGGGTGATTATATTTTCGGCATCCGTTCAACGACACCTTCTTGTTGTTACTCATATTATGGTCCCCAGGAAATTATGGATTGTAATGATAGACATCCAGCTGACTTAGTTGGATATCACGCAATACAAACAAGTGAAACCACGAACAATCAGTGATATTCATCAAGGAACTGAAATCATTGTCTCTCTGATTATCACCAATTGTTATGTCAATTGACATAGGCTTGAAGAACTTCCTCAGGAGTGTTCGTTGCATTATATTCAGCTCATCATTTGTGTCTTCATAGCATATTCTTCTGATTCTTCAGTAAAGTGGTCGGATCAAGTTACCCTCCCTACCTAATGCATTTATATCTGCAATGTCGACGTTAACCCATTCTACCTCGTAATATGATTCATTGTACTTGACAATTTTGTATTACGCTCTATTTTATCCCAGTCAGTAATCTGATATGTCCTAATCTACGTCCAAAGTTTTCTGTAAAATTCATATAACTTTCTTTTTGAACTCGGTTATCAACAGGTAAGCACAGAAAATTCTTGTATTCTATCAAAGTGATCGAACATGACATTCTTATAGTCACCATTATTCAGCTGTTTTGTGTACAAAATTTATTGATCGGAATGTAGACGATGAGCTGACAACAAGTGAGCGAAATAAAATCCGAATTCGTTTCGTAAATACAGTGTAAAAGCATGGCCGTGTATTGAGTATTAAAAGTCAATTTCATGTGTGAACTACTTCCGCTACCTTGCTAACTGCTTTCATCATTCTTCGCAAACCAGCAAAGTATTTATTTCACAAACGCGTGAACGGACAATTGAGAACAGTGGAGAAGAATAAGTTACATGCAATAACTAATAAATTGCGCAGTCAAATTGAATACTTACATCATATTCACTTATAACAGTATGCAAAATACACAGGACGACAAAAGGAGAGACTACAAAATAAGTTCTAATCTAAATCTTACTTATCCTGAGCAGACTAGTTTGCTTCTCATAATTAGATACTGGTTAACGGCATAGAGGGCATAATGTATCATTGAAATTAATTTTGATGTTGTTCGATTCGTGAAATCACACACCAGTGCCTTGTTCCGCCACAGACTGTGATGCTCGAAGAAAAAAACATTTTGGTTACAGTGAAAACCCTTCCTAAGTAGAACAACACATCTCTACTGCACCAAGAGAAAACCTAATCGCACATCTACACTTGGCACTATCTAATCGCAGTGATTTACGCGTATATTTTAATTCAGATGGCAATTTATATGTATGCGAATAATTCGTTGAGTTACTCAAATGGAGATTGGCCTTTCACTTGTGTGTCAACAAATTTATTGGTTTTCAGGTATAATAATCACTGTCTTGTTCAGGAAATCGTTCTCATTCTTCAACAGTTTACTTTTAACAGAATGCATTGTCTCTCTTCTATGACAGCCTTTGGCGACCTCAATCTACGTAACAGGACACTATCAGTTCCAGTTCTACATGACGTATACTAAATGTATTATCTCTTTTAATATGAACACCTATTAAAAGTCAGTGGTATATTGTGGCAGTCAGACGTAACTCATGAGCACATATTTTGAATTACAAGTGAATGAATCACTGAGTCAAAATCATTGGTAATGGTATTCAAGAGAACTTTCATCAATGGGGGTCAGCAATTTCAAAGAAAGTTGATTAAATATAAGTTGATATTCTCATTAGATAGAGGAATATTGAATAACAATCTGTACAACCATCACTATGACTGGTTAACAATGAACATATGATCTCATTAAATTTGATCTTCCTAATGGTCACTTTGAATCATCAAATCAGAATGAAACAACAAAACGCTCAAAAAATGTATATAAATCAAACAAGTTTTAGTAAAATTTCATTCACTAATATGAACAAGATTATGAGGTGAGTGTTGAAAGAACTTGCGGAGTGAATGAGTTTGTTATGCGACATGAAATAACGGCAGTTATCTATGTGAACCATTTTAGATACAACATTCCATATGATCTGTTGATACACATCTATATCGTCATGAACGTGTTTTTGGAATTCCACGACTGCAAAGAAATCTGTAAACACCCGGATTGGAAGAACTATACACATGTAATTTTCGAAAACAACTCATATCGATATGTAAGTAGTCAGTCAGATTCTAATACACATATAAAGTCTCATCATTATCAATACTCTCAAAGAATTAGTCTTAATCAGCCTCAACCAGTTGTAAATGGCACATATGTTCAATTCTCTTCGGATCACGTGAGTAGATGACATTTTGTAATAGACCTAATAATCCATATGTTTACATCTTTTTAGAGTGTTGGTACACAAGTACAGTTGAAATATTATGATGGTCATGCCGGTAAATTTACTATTTGGAGTGATGGTAAGTGAATAATTTTCTTGGAACTGAAATTGTCACTGAGTTTTCTTGATCACAATTAATTCCATGAATCAAAGTTGAGCGATTTCTTCAGTAAACCGGCTTTATGCTTTTTGTGACATTCTAAGCTTCTTTAAACAACTTTTCTTGCTCAGAATGTCAACAATGTGACACCACACAGCGAAGAAAACACAGTTCATACAATTCGCTTAATTCTTTTGTTTATTTATAAATCATTTATTCATTCAATGTGGAATTGTCAATCACTCCGCATGTTTCCATTAAATAAATACAGGAGGGATATATGCATATAAAGCGGACGACTTTGGAATAATCTCCAATCGTTTAAACAACACATCGTCATCTAAATTTGAGGTTTTGAAAGAGGGTGAGTTCTTATATTATTCAGTTGTAGTTTGTTTTGTTTACTTTTCTCATGTTCATTTTGTGTAAATTATATCTCACCGACACGACACTTTTCTGTAAACAAAGTAAATCAAACTGATAAAATGTGCAGCAATGAGCGAAGTTCTGAATGAAGTCAATTTGAACTAGTTAAGCCTACAAACTATCAAATCATATTTGATGTCCTCCAATACTTTTCTAGCACTTACTTGATTCATAAATGTTTATTGTCTCTGAGTCGCTGTCTGTTGACTGTCGAATACTGAACTCCATCTCTGTCATTATATTCATGTGGCTGTGAGCACCGAATGCAGACACTTCATGAAAGAGCTGATTAATAAACTTTCATGAACAGTCCGCTAGCACAATATGTTTCACTCGTACTTGAACACCTAGAACATCACGTTTTTATGCATTCGCTTCTATCAGATGTTCAAACTGATGAATAACAAAATTTCGGAAAATCATTTTGTTCGGCTTTTGTCAGATCGATATCAAATGAATCTTACGCAGTGAAAAGTTATTGGGACAAATTTCATGGAAGTGAAAATTTTTTTCTGAGTTGACTAGATTGAAACGTTCATCCTGTCGTTGAATTGACAATATTCCCAGAAACCTTCTCATAAGAGATGATTGAGCATTTTATCGCGCCATTTCTTGAAAATCTCGCAATAAAAATGTTGACTTGTATGCAAATGTAGTCCGTGTTGGAACGTACATTTATTGAAAAAGATGGATATTCATTATACAGATCTTTCATTTTTTATTTTTATTTTCATTATCTCAGAGGAATTCATCGCTGTCAAATTTTCTCTTGAAGGAAAATATAATGGTGCAAGTAAGTTGTCACATATGAAACCGGCACAATCAAATCTTCATTCATTGTGTTCACTCACTGCTTGTGCGATTTATTTCTTCTGAGAAACTAAAAATAAAAGAAATTGTTAATTTTCTGGACAATGAGGGTTATCCATATATGAAGTTTACTCCCAATTTGATTACATTGATTGAGACTTGAAGCTCAGTTGACATGAACTGAAAAAGAATAAATATGACGAGAACAAAATTGATCACCGTAGATAAATTAAGTCACTCATTTCGGCCAATGTAAAACAATTGCCGAGATTCAATGTCGTTTAAAGTTTTCGATGACACTTGACGATAATTCTGTGTTTTCAAACAAATGAATCGTGTTATATGTTCGTCACAAAGTCATTTCTGTTTACAACATTATGACGCCTAATGATGAAAGCCGAGTTTCTTGGGAATTCACGAGGCCGATGCCCCTTCTGACAACCAGAGCAACCATTTATTTAGGTACATGGAATGCTCGCACAATGTGGGAGACTGGGAGAGTTTTCCAAATTGCTGCAGAAATGAAGAGATACAATCTAGAGGTGCTTGGGATCAGTGAAACACATTGGACGCTAGTTGGACAACAACGTCTAGCTTCAGGGGAGCTGCTGTTATACTCCGGACATGAAGAAGAAAATGCCCCACATACACAAGGAGTAGCATTGATGCTGTCCCAACAAGCACAAAATGCACTTATAGGATGGGAATCTCATGGACCAAGGATCATCAAAGCCTCCTTCAAAACAAAGAAAGAGGGCATTACAATGAACGTCATCCAATGCTTTGGGCCTACCAACGACTACAATGAAGACGCTAAAGATCAATTCTACAATAGGCTGCGGTCAATCGTCGAGAAATGCCCAACAAAGGACCTGACCATTCTGATGGGAGATTTAAATGCCAAGGTTGGAATGGACAAAGCCGGATATGAAGACATCATGGGACGACATGGACTGGGAGAAAGGAACAAAAATGGTGAGAGATTTGCAAACCTATGTGCCTTCAATAAACTGGTCATAGGTGGCACTATATTCCCACACAAACGTATCCACAAAATCACATGGACTTCACCGGATCACACTACGCAAAGCCAAATCGACCATATCTGCATCAACAAAAAGTTCAAGAGGACAATGGAGGACGTGAGAACCAAAAGAGGAGCTGATATAGCATCAGATCATCACTTGCTGGTCGCCAAGATGAAATTGAAATTCAAGAAGCACTGGACAGCGGGGCGGACATTATCCCAAAAGTTTAATACGACCCTTCTTCGGGATACTGACAAACTCAACAAATTCAAGATAGCGCTCAGCAATAAGTTCCAGGCCTTACATGATCTACTCAATGGAGAAGGAACTACTATGGAGAGCAACTGGAAAGAGATAAAAGAGGCAATCACTTCAACATGTCATGAGGTTTTGCGCCAAAATAAGCACCATCACAAGGATTGGATCACGATCGATACACTGGATTAGATTCAAGAAAGGAGAAACAAGAAGGCAGCAATCAATACCAGTCGAATAAGAGCAGAAGAAGCCAAGGCACAGGCTGAATACACAGAAGTAAAGAAGCAAGTGAAGAGGATCATCAGAACTGACAAACGTAAATATGCGGAAGATTTAGCAATGACGGCGGAATAGGCTGACAGAGAGGGAAACATGAGACAACTGTATCAAACAACAAAAAATATCTCTGGAAATCACCCTAAACATTTAGACCAGTGAAAAGCAAGGACGGCAAGATAGTCACCAACATTGAAGAACAACAAAACAGGTGGGTAAAACACTTCAAAGAACTCTTGAATTGACCAGCTCCACTGAACCCACACAACATCCAAGAACCACTCACGGACCTCCCAATCGACGTTGGCCCACCGACAATTGAAGAAATCAGTATGGCTATCAGACAAATCAAGAGTGGTAAAGCAGCAGGACCAGACAACATTCCAGCAGAGGCACTGAGAGCAGACGTAACAGTAACTGCAAGGATACTCCACATTCTCTTCAGAAAGATTTGGGATGAGGAACAGGTACCAAAAGACTGGAAAGAAGGACTTCTGCTGAAAATACCAAAGAAAGGCGATCTCAGCAACTGTGACAACTGCAGGGGAATCACTCTTCTCTCAATAACAGGAAAAGTCTTCAACAGGGTATTGTTAAACAAGATGAAGGACTCCGTAGACGCCCAACTTCGAGGCCAACAGGCAGGATTCCGTAAAGATAGATCGTGCACAGACCAAATCGCCACTCTACGGATCATTGTGGAACAATCAGTTGAATGGAATACATCACTCTATATCAACTTCATTGACTACGAAAAAGCATTTGATAGCGTGGACAGAACAACACTATGGAAGCTTCTTCGACACTACGGCGTGCCTCAGAAGATGGTCAATATCATGCGGAATTCCTATGATGTATTAAACTGCAAAATCGTTCATGGAGGGCTGTTGGCAAAGTCGTTCGAAGTAAAGACCGGTGTCAGACAAGGTTGCTTACTCTCACAATCACAATTGACGGAGAAGCTTTGGAAGATAAAAAACTTTTACATATTTGGGCAGTATCATCGATGAACACGGTGGATATGATGCAGATCTGAAGGCCCGGATTGGCAAAGCAAGAGCAGCATATTTAAAACTGAAAAACATCTGGAACTCAAAACAATTGACAACCAACACCAAGGTCAGAATTTTCAATACAAATATGAAGACAGTTCTGCTGCATGGGGCCGAAACCTGGAAAACTACGAAATCCATCATCCAGAAGATACAAGTGTTTATTAACAATTGTCTACGCAAAATACTTCGGATCCGTTGGCCGGACACTATTAGCAACAACCTACTGTGGGAGAGAACAAATCAGATCCCAGTGGAGGAAGAAATCAGGATGAAGCGCTGGAAGTGGATAGGACACACATTGAGAAAGCACCGAACTGCGTCGCAAGACAAGCCCTCACATGGAATCCTCAAGGCCGAAGGAGGAGAGGAAGACCAAAGAACACATTACGCCGAGAAATCGAGATAGACATGAGGTAAATGAACAAGAATTGGATGGAACTAGAAAAGAAGGCCCAGGACAAAGTGGGTGGGAGAATGCTGGTCGGCGGCCTATGCTCCATTGAAAGTTACAGGCGTAAGTAAGTAAGTAAGTAATACAGATTCAGAAACTAAACATTTGACACTAGTTTTGAAGGATGCATGCTCGTTTCACTCACATAAAGTTCACCTCAGTGTATTGATTGCAGATCCAACTGAAGAAAGCTTTTGACAGAACACAGTAAACATCCACTAAATCTGATCACCTTGTGATTCGGCGTATAGTGTGACGCAACTATCTTTCAAATTCTATGTATCATTAGTATTTTGATTGTAGAGATTACAGCCAAAATAACTAATCTGATGCATGCGGATGGGAAGATATCTATATACTATGAGGACGTAAGTTACTAAATTGGATGGAAATATAACTTTCATTTAAGTACTTGTGATCATTCTACTATTTATTGTTTATGAACACTATCGAATGAATTAAGCTACAGCAAACACGATAGTAAGAGATCAACATTTTGTGATGTTCCAACAGACTATTTGACCATGTGATTATTCCATTAATGACACAAATCATCTTAGCATTTGTTAAAAATGTGAATAATTAGTAGTGAGGTACTATCAACTTTAACAAAGATGTCTTCATGCCAAATTGTACGAAGCAGTGTATGTCAGAATACTGCATGTAAAGATTCGTATTCTGTCAGACTATATTTCATCATCAAATGACCGGCTTTTTGGAACGTTCACTGTTAAATATCCTGAGCGCAGCTTCTTTGAAGTTGTCCATAATCACATTTCATTAGATCGGACTTACATTTTCATCACACAGTGTGTTACCATATTTCATGATAGACAGGCATGTCATCGAACATGAGTGAAATTGACAACCGATGTGATTCAGAATATCTATGTACACCAGATGGAACACACTTCCAAAGAAAATGAGAATATCAGAATACGAAATTAAAGTATGGTTAAGAAAATTTGAATCGATACTTACATCTTCAATGATCAAATGATTGTGTGCTGATAAATCTCTACTCTATTTTCTTCAGATTCCTATGAAGATTCGTGAAAATGAGCCGATGTTGGGAATCCTAAGAAACGTTCAATGTGAAAAAAGTAAGAAACTTTGCAAAGAATGACGTTAACAGTTTGATGTACGGTGATGTACATAATCAATGATCTGTTTGCTGAGGCTCACGTAACTAGCTATTTCGAGTAAAATAGTTGAGGTGAATGATTATTTTTATCGCAAAAGTGTTGATGAATAATTAGAGACGTCTCAGACTTATGGGGATCGATCGACTGAACTAGACAGAGATATATTAACGACGAAACTAGGCAGAAAATATATCGACTTATTTTGTAGGCGATTGCTCACAGTACGACAATCAAACTTGCCGTCCTCATTCATATCGTCGCTCAATGCAAATTGAAGTATGTTTCGTATAAGAAAGAGATGAATAAGTGGAACCTGAGGCACACAGTGCCTAACCCTATGTATTTTTGAAAGATGAAGCTGAGTTTCAACACGAGTATTGACTGAGAGCGAATAGGCACAATACAGTGTCTTATGACGGCATGTGAAAAAATGCACTAAACGTTTGGTCATGTGATAAATATTGAATGGTCCAGGGATCTAGTCCAAGAGTAAACGTCAACTCCGAGATACAGAAATATGAAGCCGATACGTTATAAATATGAAGAAACGCTAGTCATCATTGGTTTTTGATTTGCTGCTCCCATGTTGATTGATAATGAGTTGAAATTTGAAAAGACGTTCAAAGAGTTGAACGTAATTTTCGTAGTTGTTGCACTGATTTCTTCGTTAGGTAACTTGCAAAACCCATAGCAATATAAACCATAAATTTCGTGGATGTTGGATGATCACAACTGCATCCGTCATGGGACATTTTTAAGTTTCTTATTTTGACCGCTCCTTAATTGGTGTAGACAAATTGTTATTCTTCAAAAATAAAATCTTGATTTCAAGAGTATTTCTCTGTTTGATTTGTTACACAAGTTAATATCAAACATAAGATACCTGTTCCTGTGGAATTGATCAAAAGTGGCACGTTGGTGGAATATGAAGTCATCGGGGGTATGTTAAACCTATTTCCACACTTGAATCAGTCCTTTTTATTTCAACAAGTTGAAAATTTCAGGTGTAACTGCAGTCGACTATTAAATTATATCCAGGCATCCGTCCCAAATGAGGTTTCACTTTCCATTGGTAACTAAACGTCGACTAATTTTTAAGAGATCAAAAATGATAATATACCTAATTTGGACGATTATTGAAGACTTCAATTAGATGAAATCAGCTTGTGAACAAAATCATCTCAAAACAATAGATGAGATGAGATTGTTCTTGAAAACTATTATGTGACAGTTATTTGATTGCATATTTACCAGTCAGTGTTCGTTTTTTCCTTTGGTACATGTGATATCGAATTTTTCTGGGGCTTTAAAATTACAAGAACACTCCATGTAATTGCGATTAACTTGAGAACGATTGCTTAATTTCTGCAATCTGTCATACATTTCAGTGACTTGAAACAGATCTCAGTTCATCAAGTGTTAGGCTCCTGAAATAAAATTTTGAGCACTGAGAGAGTTGTTCCATTATCCAATGATGAAATCGCCTACAACATTCATCAAATGGAATATTATCTTTATCATGGAAGAATTTTCGTTAATTCATTTAGTCTGTTGCATTGACTAACAGCACACAGACCAGAATGAGGCCACATACTTCGATTTTTTTAACATAGTAGGCCGACTAAAACCTTTTCAAGTAAAATGTCAATAATGATTGGAAAACCAATATCTATCTTCATTTGATATTCGACTGAATTACCATAAATGAAATGAATTTTCAGTCCAAGAACGCCTGAATTTCTAGCACTGATTTCACGAAAAGAAACTGTGAATTGATGCAACATGATATACAATACGCTTTGTTGAACCCAGTGACAGCATCGTGTCTGCATGTGTGAATGTAAACAGTCATTGAAATCTGTCTAGTATGCCTGTCAAACTTCATCGTTTATGTTTGACATTCAAAATTTTTTCGATCAATCCGATCGTGTCTTTGTGAAACATGATTGAAATTGAAAGGATACTGAATATTGCACTGTGCATTGTAATGACAATTCTCCAGTGAATGAAATAGCCGCTTAACACTGAAATCACCATCATGTCATTGAGTTATAGTTGCATGTATTGTAATTCTCTTCACTTTTGTTCAAAAATTCGAATCATTATTTTGCCTTATTACTTGGACAGCAATTTGTCCAATACACAATTCATCTGAAGCATGCGAAAAAGCGACCACATCGAATACAACGTGTATTTGGTGTGAGAAATGGAACACGTGCATAGACAGTGATGATCAGGATAATGATTTCTTTGAAGTAAATGAATGCCATTTTTATGGTAAGTACTTGTTTAACTGATTGTCAAACCGATGGTAGATGTTCTAAATGATTGTACAAATGCACATTTTGTTACTATTTGTTGAATTGTCTTCTAGCATTTTTATTGGTAGAAATGTGTAAAGAATTAATCCAAAACGTGCTTTGTGTTTTGTTTTGAATGCAACTGTTTTGTATATTCAGGAGAACCCGGATGATGACGACGCGACCACTGAAGTTCAGATTGAGGGAAAACTCGGGGAAACCACAAAAGAAACTGATCAATTTTCGGTAAATATTTGATATTTAGTAAAAAATGATAATTTTCCGGCTATTCAGGAGAGCTCGGATGTTAACAACTTGGGTACACCAACACTCATCGATCACAAAAGAACAACATTAGGGATCACTGAGTATAAGGTTTGGGGAAACTTCAAGCTATTCACCAGAGAAACTGAACAATACTGGGTAAGTATTTGATATTTAGTGATAAATGATACTGATTTTTTAGATTGCGACTGCTGAAATAACGGAGGAAAGTAGACAGAACAGATCACTTTGCTACCTGTATATAATAATTCCTTTGTTCGTTACCATAGCTGTATGTACCGGATATGTTACCTGGAAATGGTTGCAGAAAAGAAGGAGAAGTAATGAATGATTCTCGAATATTCCGACTAGGTGTCCTTTTATTTCATATTTCATTTGGAAATTCGGATTTATTTATTCATTTCAATGGTGTGGACAGTGTCTTCATAGAACTATGTTCATGATGTGCTTGCTCGCACGATAGCTGATGTACACTTTTTAATAAAATTCCGAACATTCCTTTTAATATTTGCGTCATTGTCTTCATTCATTGGAAACTGACTTGCTTGACGAGAGTTGGACAAGATTTTATTCTGGAATTAGTAGAATTGTGTTTACGTGATTTTGCGATTATATCGATCAACAATGAGACCGTTGTGAATGTTCGTCATCATGACGTCGGACTACTGTAAGGTATCATTTGAAATTTTTACAACGGTCTAATGCATTGGGACACATAATTAATCACTTTTATCTTCCGTTACTTCATTATTTATTGTTCAGTAGATACTGAATGACAAACTGTGGTTAACTCGGTGTTTAGTCTTAAAAATGACTAATGTGAAGTTGTCTTTATTAGCCTTGAGAAAAATTCTGACGCTTTGATTAGAGAGTTGATATTTGCCAGTGTAAAATGCTGTCGAAGGATAGGGATTCAGCGTCACACATCAAATTCCAGTTTTTCGGAGCACACGTACTTCACGGTTGTCACTCTAGATGCTTTTGATCAACTTCATTGGTCTGAAGTGTGCTGTGAGACTGATTTAAAAGATACTTGTCCACAGACTTTTCAAAGACAAAATTTATCAGTTTTGACAACGATTGTCACTTCTTGTGGTCTATTGAAACCCGATCAACTGAAATTTGGTTTATGTTACTCTCTAAACATCTGTCCACAAGGGATGAAAAGCCCAGTCACTGAACTGACAGTCGTTGAGGTTTGCCCGAATGATTTTAGTTTTTGTGGTTAGCATTACATATATCTTGACTAGAGACTTACTGCTGTCCCACGTCATCTGTTTGGGATGAAGCATATCGTAAATCAAAGTAGGTGTTCATTTTGTGTACCTCGTTTAAAAAGTTTGCGACATTTTGTTGAACGTCATCATTTCATACTCGATATACAGTGATTAGCTCCATTTATAAACTAAACATTTCCTTAATTGCTAACAGAGTTACACTCATATGAATTTTCTTCAATATTGTCACTGATTCGTTTCAAATTTTCCCTATCGTGTCCACTCTGTTTTGAATAATATTGATGACCCGAAAGTGAAAAATCAACATGATTTCACCTGGTCAACACGATGAAGCAATAAAAAATACAGATATCCGCTAAATCATGAGTAATGACGGTTGAATTATCTCAAAGCTTCTCATTAGTGATCTCGTATATAGTTATATTACCTTATAATAAAATCGTTTCCATGCTCATATACGTGAGTGGTCACTTCGAATAACCCACTTCATTCAATCATCTACAAATCAGTAGTTCGACATCTTTCTTTAGGGTTGTTTCAGCTCTTCGGGTATTGTTATTGAGTCTACTTTAAAACAGTTGGTACCGAGATATCTGAAACTTTCACCAATTCACATGTGTTCTCAACGAAACATGATCCCGACAGCCAATCGATTCAATACTCAGTACGTATATTTGCTTATAGCTCAAAATCATTCTTCATACTGTACGTGAGGGAAAAATGGGTTTTATTAATGTCTGTGCGATATTTTGGCGAGTAGAAATTTTTAATTTTTGATGTTCGATCATCGATGTCAGTTGAAACACCATCATGAAATCTATTCTCAGACCATATTTAAAAATAACACATTACCCGTTATTATTATTGGCCGATATTAAACAACCTTCAACGACGAGAAATGCGGTGACTGTTAGGTGAATAATCGAACAGAATTCATTAGAAATGTTATTTCAGCATTCTCACAGTTCGAGCACAAACATCAATCCGCTTATAGCTCTTCTTGTGTTACTGCCGTATTCAAGCCTGTGTATTAGATTAACTGATGAGTATAGTCTCAGCAACCCAATTGTGTATAAAACAACCTTGCTCAATGTCGCTTAACAGAATAAATAGTTTGGTCCAATTAAACTGTGACATGGATCTTGAAGAAACTTCATTCGGAAAAGTGATGACGTCTTATGATGAAAGCCCACATTGTTCATAAATCACAGGCCCAATGCCGCTTCTAACAAACCGAACAACAATTTATATAGGTAAATGGAATTTTCCTAGAATAGGGGAGACCAGAAAGATCAATCGAATTGCTACGAAAATGAGCAGATACAAAATAGCAATGATCGAAATCAATGAAACCTATTGAAACCATGCTGCGTAGAAAAGAACAGATTCAGGAGAGATGCTGCTGTACTTTGGTAGCGAGAAACGACATGCTGCGCACACACAAACTGTCGCTGTGAAGCTGCTCAAAAAAGCACGAAAGGCACCTATGGGCAGCAGCACACACATAACCTAAAGTAGATGCCACCACATTGATGATCTAAGAAATAAGGATGGCCATCTGACAAAACAAGCGTGAATAAACAGCAGTACTAGTCAATATGTCAGCTGAAGCACAGAAATCAGGCACAGAAGCAACTGCAAACATACTCCACTTTCTATCCAAGATGGTTTGAGAGATGGGACGAGTTCTGATAGACGGGAAAAACCTAAGTAAAAGCAATAAGCTAAAGCGAAGACTATGGAGGCACCATACTAATATACGTACCAGGAAACGTTTTCAACACAGTGTTCTTGGACCGGATGTAAGTCACAGTGGACGTCAAATTTCGAGATCAACAGGCTGTATTACAAAATGTATACCACGGACTACACTGCAAAGTAGTGCATATAGAACAGCTGACAGTTGCGTTGCAACTGAGGACCGATGTGAGACAATGCGGCTTTCTCTTGTACATTCACTTACATCTGGTGCTTCACAAGATTATGAATAGCTTCACATTTGAGAGAAAATACGAAATACAAAAGACAGCTCGGAATCAATCGGCAGATTTGAACATACAGAACCCAAAACAACTGTCAACCAGTATCAAAGTCTTGCACTCCCTAACGAAGGTCAAGGCAGTCCGATTGCATGAAGCTAAACCTTAGAGAACTACCATAACCGTAATCAAAAACGTAAAAGTACTTATAAACAGTTGTCTACGCAAGTTAATCAATGTTCGTTGACCTGATACTATCAGCAACACCCTACAGTGGGAGAGAACAAACCAATGTTCAGCAGAAGGGAAAATCGGGAAAGGTCACTGAAGTTGAATAGAACATATAATTTACGTATTCTGGAAATAATAATTACGAAATTCACATAAGTTTACAGGCATGATTAACTGGATGTAAACAGTAACATTAAATGTACAGAACAAACATGAGATAGAAGAAAGTTTTAGGTATACTAGTTTAGTAATTGATTGAGTAGTACATGTACTACAGCGATCCAATGCATCAGCCAAGAACTTTTTATATTTTTCACATGGAAAGCCTGTTGATTTATGAACAGAGTAACAAATAAGGTTCTTCCGTGTGCCAGATCGAATTATTGATAATTATCTACAACTGGAGAAATTAAAACGAAAACAGAGAGCACGGGACAACAAAGCAGCGATCACTAAAATATTTTTTATTATTTAATATTATTTGAACACATAAATATTGGTACAAGGGGGCACCAAATATATATGCGCCACACAAAACAATGAGAATTTAAAGATGAGTGAAGAAAAGGTAAGGAATGTAGGGAATTATAAAAAAGAACAATAATGAAGGAAACAAAAATGTTCACTAAGAGGAAGTCTTACAGTTATGGAAGAAGCAATCACTTTTCATGAAGAAAGTAAAAGAAGGTTACAGCAGTATCACCACTTGCTTCTATTCTGAGCCGTATCTGATAACGTCTCCAGCCACTGTGTTACACCATCTCTCGGACCCCAAACAGAGAGTCGTGAAGGACCAACAGAAGCCCGCCGTTTGCAGCTTTCTTTTATACCACGACACCATGTCATATACTGGCCACCTCTCCGCATTTCCAACCTGTCCCAGAGTTGGCAAATAATGCACGACGTGGAATTCTCTGGGATGACATTCGTAGAACATGTCGAAGGCACCGAAGTCGGTGTTTCAAGATGGTGACCCCAATTGCATTATCGTCTCTGTGCCCGAGTACACGATGCCGAACCCCTGCATTACTAACATGGTGTTGCCACTGGATGTTAGCAATACTTGGGAGACAGCGATGATCGAACACAGAAAGTCGTCTAGCATGCCCGACTCGGAGAGTCCAGGTTTCACAAGCATAAAGCAGAACTGCTCTCACCGACGCGTTTTGAATCCGACCTTTTGCAGTCAAACTAACGTCACGATGGCGCTAACGATGGCCCAGGTTGGCATAAGCCGCTCTGGCTTTCACTATACGTGCATTGATCTCATCACTCACGCCACCAGCAGCACTAAAGCAGCTACCTGGATACACGACTTCACGACTATTTCTATCTGTTAACCGCCCAGAGTGAGTACAGGATCAGAATCCTGCCAGTCTTGTAGAAGTACTTTGCACTTTGAGCGTGCAAAGCACATACCACATCTACGGACATTGACTGCCAACTGATAATGTGAGGATTGCATGGCTTGGGCATTGTCGCACAGTTATACAGTTTCATACGCATACTCAAGGTCGAGAAGTCTTTCTCCAGGCAACAGATCCACATCGCCACTACTTACATCCATCAGAGCTGTTTCCAGAATGTCATCGATGGCAAAGTTGAAGAGGGATGGTGAGATTGGGCAACCCTGCCTAACTGCATTGCTCAAA
Source organism: Schistosoma spindalis (assembly GCA_946903255.1). Lineage (NCBI taxonomy): Eukaryota > Metazoa > Platyhelminthes > Trematoda > Strigeidida > Schistosomatidae > Schistosoma > Schistosoma spindalis. Next base: position 31,989 of record OX336424.1, read on the forward strand.
TGGAATAACGGAGAATAGATGATTGTATGCTCTCACTCTGCCTGAGGTGTTTGTATAAAGAGCTTATAAGACGTCAATATACTTCTCAGGTACACCTTTCTTCAATAGACAATCCCGTAGAACAGTCTTATCCAACGAATCGAAGGCAGCTCTGATATCAAGAAACACTACGATTGTTGGCCTATGACAAGTATGGCGGTGTTCTAACATTTGGTGGAGGGTGAATATATGATCAATACATCCTCGACCAGAACGAAACCCAGCCTGCTCCCCGCGAGTCAATCCTTCTCGGGTTTTGAACAACTCACGAAGTATAACGGAAGTCAATAGCTTGGGCGTAATCGGAAGTAGACTTATCCCTTGATAGTTGTTACAGGAACGACGTGAATTCTTTTGGAAGACAAGGACAACTATCGACTCATTCAATGACGTTGATACACTCTCTAGTTCCCAGATCTTCGTAAACAACGTCGTCAGACCCTTGGTTAGAAAGTGACCAACATCTTTAAAAAGAGCCGGATGTAAGTCGTCTAGGCCCGAAGATTTGTAACGTTTCAAGAGTTGGAGTTCCTTGCGGAATTTCGCCTCATTTGGTGGGTCAGTCGTCACCGGCCATGGAAGAGAAGGACAGTCTGACCGATGTTGCCGGAGCATCAGTCCAGTTGAACTGCCCTTCGATAGATTCTGCCCATCGTCCATGGCATCGATGGATGTTAGGGATTAGCGTTCCGTCATCCTCGCAGATTGTTTCGCTCACACCAGACTTCTTGCTGCTAGTGGCTCGGATGAGTTGGAAAAGCTTCCGGCAGTTATCAGATGCAGCTGCTGCTTCCAGCTCATTAGCACGCCCCGACCACCAGGCTTCTCAGTCCTTACGCAAGCTTTGCCAGATTTCATTACGTAACATCCTTCGTCTGTGGTCAAAGCAACGGTCTCTCGGAGTAGACCGACGAGCTCTATTGAGTTGTTAGGAACTAGAAGAAACCCAGTGCTTATAAGCGGGACGTTTCGCGAATCCACAACAGACTTTACCTGCCATTTTCATGGCGTCATGCAATTGCAGCCAATGCTTAACCATACTTTTCGGTGGAATGGTAGCTAGCCTTGAAGCTAGCTCGATTCGATACTTACTATCAACAGAAGTTGCGACGAACTTGCTAACATCAATCCTTTGGTGTCAATCACTCCGTTGTCCACTGAAAAGTAAGGCAAGATTGGCTCAGACCAGAGTATGATCAGAGTCCAGATAGGTAGTCCAAAAGAAGCGGCAGTCTTCTACACAACCACGCCAGCGGTAGCTGATCGCTATGTGATCAATCTGAGTCCAGGCTTGAGATGCAGAAGTAGGACGTCAGATGGCACATTGACGATGACTGTGCCGAAAGTTAGTGCTAGCCAGAAACAGGTTGTGGTCTGTGCAAAGCTGCAGTAGACGTTCCACGTTGTCTGTCCTTATACCAACAAGTCAAAATCGGCCACCCAAACGACTCTTTTCTGTGCCTAGACGCCCGACCTGAGCATTCAAGTCTCCAGCTGGTACTACAATATCTGTCAAACGCACTTTCTGGAGAAGAACAGTAAACTGGTGGTAGAACTCATCCTTGATTGCATCCGGGCTGAAATCTGTCGAGGTATAGGCGGAGATTACGAAAAGGCATCGTTTCTCACACTGATTTCTTCTCACTTTGATGGTACTTTCTAATCTAACAGCACATAACCGACTAGGGATCCAATCGATTAATGCTGCCTCAAATCTAGCGCTTAGTGCAACAGCAACGCCAGAAAAACCAGGCAAAGGTGCCAGAGGGTCCTCGAATAAATGCACGTAAAACAAGCTTTTTGAAGTGACAGATGGAGAGCGAATTTGTAGTACTTCACCAGAGTCTTGAATACGGGTCTAGATTAGACAACAAACGTCAATATTAAGACTTTCCGAAGACATAGTCAGCCATATCTGTTGTCTGACCTGCATAAGTGTGCGAACGTTAAAGGCAGCCAGTATGAATGGTGCGCGTGGTTTCAGAATAATTGCTTCAGTGTTCGTATTCGGTGGTAACATACAATTTTCAACCAGCCTGTGACTCGAGATCGTTTAGATAGAGCCGAATTTTCACCATAGGCGAGCAGCTGTCTAAGTTGAAACGGATACATAAAGTGGGAATAAGAGAGGGTGAATAAATGACGTGGTAAAATAATAATAAAAATAATAATAATAATAATGTGAATTGTTTGATAAAAAATTCCAGCGAGAATAGAGTTTTTAGTTAATATCATCATTTTCATTATAATTATATTTGTTTGTAGACTGAGATACTGCCCAGGTGCCCAGACGGAAGCAGGTGGTTTTCTTAAGGGGCCACACCCCGAGACTTCGACCTAAAGGTCTAACCCACAAGGCAGTGGAGCATCGTGAAGAGATGCAGTCCCATGGAAGCCAGTGACCAGTAAATTGGTTCATACGCCATTTGTTCCCGCAGGATACTGGAGCCCATGTGCACCATTGATTTGGGATCCGGTTATAGCGTCGGACGTTCGCTTTTCGTCCTCTCATTTTCGTAAACAGTACCCTCGCCACGAGAAGGCAGCGAGTAGGACTTCTCTGACAGAGGCTATATACAAGTGGCCGTGTGAGAGTATTTCGAGAGGGGGGCGAACCCACCCCACACTTCGCTTGGTGATAACTCAAGCATTAAATTTTAGAGCAGTTGCATGTCTGAATGCATTGATAATATGATCATTCCTATTGTTTTTGAAATATCGCGAGCTCTGTATAAACATCCAAGGAGTAGCTTGGACGCAATCGGAAGTAGACTTATCCCTTGAGAGTTGTTACAGGAACGACGTGAATTCTTTTATAAGACAAGGACAACTATCGACTCATTCAATGACGTTGTAGATGCATGTCTGAACGCATTGATAATAAGATCATTCCTATTATTTTTAAAATATAGGGAGCTCTGTATATACATCTAAGGAGTAGTCTATGATTCAGGGTGTTGACTGATATCAAGACTGATTCTGATAAACAATTCGCGACACCATATTCAACTTTCTTAGTTGTTACGGTATCCAAAACATATAATACAACCACCTCCTCGCTTAATTTCTCTGTCACAGCGATAGAGTCGATAGTTCTGAATATTTAATTCTGAATCAATTACTGCTTGAAAGCGCCATGTTCCAGTTATAAGTATGAAAGATGGCATGGCAGGAAAAGCTAATGTTCTCAGGGCTGAAATTTTGTTCAGAAGTGAACGTGCGTTGATTAGTAATAAATTTAAATGGGAGTATGGAGTGTGAAAAAACCGAGACCATCCCTGTTGATGTTGTGCATTTTGGATCCGCACAGACTGTGGTTTATTATGTTTGGCTAATCATATGAGTTATCGCTTGAACAAACTGTAGTGCTAGTGGGACCAGGGATTTCTGAAGGCCAAAATAATCGTTATTTCTATAAAGTGAATCAATTTGTTGAACTTGACTAGACGGACAGTTGAGACAAGCACCTGCTAGCTTGGGTTGGGTTGATTGTGAGTAACCTAGTAATTCATCATTCTCAATGGGAAAGCGTTGAGAAAAGTTACGTCTTGAGGGTAACCAAGGGGCACGTGGTCTTTCCAATATAAGGTCTGCTTACATAGTGATTTCAGTGACCGTCCTGTGAGACAAGTGCATCAAGTCTGCCACTTTATCCTCCACTACGGGTAAAGCATGGTGTCGGTAATTATAGTCTTATTTCTATTTGGTAGGAACATCGTAATATTTTTGTTATTGGGTCTAGAACTGGGAGGTTCTGTACACACATTTTTCTTACGTGGCATGAACTTTTTAAATCTTGACAGAATTTTTAAGAGCTGTCGCATCGGAACTAAGTATTTGCTTTCGGGCTTCTAATGGTAAACCGGAAATTATCAGATTATTTTCGTCATTAGATGTACATTGATTATCAGATGTCACTACAAGCATAATAGGCAAATCTGCATTCTTCGTTGGTAAACCAGAGTACTAGAGAACATGATATAGGGTAGCTGCATCAGTGAATCCAGCAGCTGATGCATCGTGATTTGTTATGATCTCAACACCTTTATTTTCGTTCAAGGTACCTTTTGTGTGAGTTTTTGATTGGTGGTCTTATCTGAGACTTTACGATCGTTTCTAAACCTCGCTAGCGCGCAGATTATCAGCTCAGATTCTTTTAACCGTTCAGCTGCTATATGAGAATTGAATCTGAACAAGACCGGGCACTAGAATTTCTGGTGCTTTTTATTAAGTCGGATGCATTGACATGGACTGTCTTGAAGGTCAGATGCTTTTAATATGGAATTCCTTACTGTTTTAATGGGGATTTTGTCGGGTATGTAATAGACAATCATGTTATGACGAGAGACCCTTCGCTTAGTAACTTCGCTAGCGGTAAAATCGATAACAGATTCTGCTTTTGTAATGTCGTCAAGTTCCGCAGAATCGATATCATTTGACAAAAGCTGTTTAAGGGATATTAGTGTCGTTATTTCTTGTTTCAGATTATTATACTTTGATGAAGAGCTAACAAGTGACCCAACTTCAGAATGCATGTTGTTCAGTTGCTTAAAGATAGTGTTTAATTCACTCCTAATATTATCGACACTTTTTGATCTTGAGGTGGAACTCATTACTTACTAAGAGACAGAGTCATCCAGCAGCAGATGTGGTGTAAGGCCACTCCCAACATTTTCAGATTCAAAAGGAGTAGCAGATCATGTGGAATAGGTGATAACAGAATTGTTATTATCTGAAAAATTAGGACTTTTCCGGGCCCGTTTTTTCGACAGTCGACCCATATCACTTTAAGTATAAATTCTGAAGCCATTTATGACTTATAAACTAGGATTCAACGATATTCAAACAATATATACTAGATACCGTGATATCACAACGCAAACTTCAAACGTACGCAATCATCATATATGGCTGAAATTGTCAAACAAAACATGGCAAATGTTAACTTGGGATATTGAAGGGAAGCGGGGAAGATAAGCGTCAAAGAACACACTGCATCGCGAACGGAAATAAATCATCAAAAGGGTAAATACCCACTGAAAACAACGTAAAAGCGTTATCCAGAATAGTGCTCGGTTGCGAATGATGTTGGTCGATGTATTCTCCGTCATTAGTGGGAACTACGGTAAATAAGTAAGTTATTATAAATTTGCTCGATTAAAATACATTTTATCAACAACCATCTGTTTGCTCGAACCCTGTACAGTTAAAGAGACGTTAGATGTAACCCGGTTGTTATCCACGTGTACGTAGCTACCAATCGATGATTCATGATAACCAGAAATAGAAGGTTTCATTTTCCATGCATGTTAACTACTTAACCGGACGCAAGATTTGTAACTGCTATGTGGAAATATACTCGTATTGGACGGAGACAAAGTGACATGAGTACCACATGTTTTCCATTTCAAAATAGTACTTTTGAGAGGTGAGATCTCGCGCTGGTACTGGATGTAACATGCAGAATTTTTAAGACGTCAGATCAGATTCGTTGCCTTGAAACGTTGAGTTGTAACAGCTTAGGTCGAAAGGATATGAGTTGATCTCAAGCAATTAAGCATATATGTCAAAACAGCATAGTTCAGAATATTTGTTCACTTCTTTATTCTGTATAGGCGTTTTATTCCTAATTATCTTTTATTGTATGTTGATAGGCTTTGTTTGTCTGAATAAGAAATCTCACGCTCCACTGTGACAGCGTGACGATCAAAATAAAAACCTATTTGCCTTCTAGTTTGGTTTCATCTATTATAACACGAGGGTTACCTATAGACACGAAACTGGTGAGCCCTGTGAAACACAAATTAGATTTCATTTTCGATCAATAAATTTTTTTTGTTTTACTTTGTCGTAAACGTAGACCTTCTGATTATCCGTAAACAAAGTCGGATATTTATATCTATCGACAGTTTTTATTATCTTAAGGTATTCGTGCTGTAGTAACCATTTTTCGTGCTAAGTTTATTACTAGATTGTTCATATACTTCATGTCAGACTCAATACAAACTCGAAACCTTGGGGATTTGTCACCTGTGGAGATAGACTCTGTTATGACTACGAAATCCCGACTTCCAGAATTTGATCGTAGTGATCCTGAGTTGTGGTTTGCTCAACTAGAGCATTATTTCACGAGACACAATATCAAATCTAAAGGTATTCGCTATAGAGACTTGTGTTCTATCCTTCCTTCTTCAGTCACCAAAGATGTCAGTGACTTGATTTTAAGTCCACCATCACCACAACTCCTCACCATTTTAGGACGAGAGATCGTGGACCGTCAAACAATCCGAAGGCTTTTCCAAGAAAAAACATTAGGTGATAGGTCGCCGTCACAGTTTTTACGTCACCTTCAAGTCTTAGTGGGTGATAACACAGTGGGTGAAGCAGTCCTAAAGCAAGCATGGATACAAGCTCTCCCAACGCTGTTTGGAAGCACAAGATACTGAAACATCCTTATCCCATTTAGCGCGTATAGCCGATAGGATAATGGAAAGGGGTCCTCCAACTGGATCACGCACGATAAACCACACACAAAAAGAAGAACCAGCAAAAGACTCAGTCATAGAGGCACTCATTGAGAGTGGTAAAAGTCTCACTGAGGCTGTCGCCAGAATGCAAATGGTTCATAGAAATAGGAGCAGGTCACCAAAACGACCAACACACAAGTCACAAAACAGGTTACAAATGTCCAGACAATCTGGGCAGTTCTGTTGGTATCACTGGAAGTTTGGTGTCAACTCAACCAAGTGCATGCAACCATGCGCCTGGCCCAAACAAAATCCCAGGAATGCGGGAAACGACTAACCACTTCCCAGATCGCGACTACTGAGGAGGGGCGCCTAAACAGTCTCTTGTTTTATGTAAGAGACAGAAACTCTGTATTGAACTTTTTGGTAGACACTGGCTCTGCTCTTAGTATCATCCCTCCAAACCAAACTGAGCTGAGGCGAAAAACATCCCCAGTTACATTTGAAGCTGCCAATAAAACTAAAGTTGAGACGTTTGGGCCGAAAACTTTAGCACTAGATTTGGGGTTCAGAAGGCAATTCTCCTGGGTTTTCACTGTAGCCGATTTAGATCTGGCAATACTGGGCATGGACTTTCTAGAGAGATACAAGTTTCTCGTTGACACTTAGAAACGGCGCTTAACACTGAAAGAAACTTCGAATTACACAAAAGGCAAAGAAAGTCACATCACATCCCTTAACTTGATTCAAACTCCTCCAGTAACAACAGCAAAATTCCAAGATATACTGGCGGAATTTCCAAACTTAACTAGACCAAACCCACAGCCTTCCAAAGACAAACTAAAAGTAAGTCATACTGTCAAAACCGAAGGTGCGCCTGCGTTTGCAAGACCCAGGAGACTAGCACCAGATAAGCTCAAAATCGCTAGAGCTGAATTTGACTATATGCTACAACTGGGTATTATCCGTCCCTCTGATAGTCAATGGGCATCCCCTTTGCATATGGTCCCAAGGAAAAATGAAAGCGGTTGGCGACCGTGCGGAGATTACTGAGCCCTCAACCGTCAAGCCGTACCAGATAAGTACCCAATACCACATATCCAAGATTTCACAAACGGTTTACATGGTATGAACATATTTACTAAAACTGACTTGGTCAGAGCATATCACAATATTCCAGTGGCTGATAAAGATGTCCCCAAGATAGCTATTACTTTATCTTTTGGCTTATTCGAGTTTGTACGCATGCCATTCGGCCTGAGAAATGCGGCACAAACATTTCATAGATTCATGGATAACCTACTTCGAGATATGCCATTTGCACAGGGTTATATAGACGATTTGTTAATTGCCAGCTCCGATTTATAATCACACGAACAGCGTGTACGGGCAGTGTTAAAAAGACTATATGAAAATGGAATGGACATACATCAAAGTCGGTGTGTTTTAGCTGTTCGAACTCTAGAATTCCTTGGGCACACAATAAGCCTAGAAGGGATTACACCTATCAAAGCAGAAGTGGACACCATCAAACAATACCCCACACCTAGTTCCCTAACACAACTGAGAAGTTTTTTTAGGTATAATTAACTTTTATCGCAGATTCACACCAGGTTGTGCACAAATAATACAACGTTTGACAGATTCACTTAAAGGAAAACCAAATGAATACAAACTGTCTTCTAACGCCGTCGAAGCTACTAAACAGCGAAAAGATAAACTGGCTCAAGCATCTACGTTGATGTATCCGGATTCTCTTTCCCCACTTGCTTTATTGGTGGATGCTTCAGATAAAGCAGTAGGTGGTACTTTTAATCAACTGGTTGAAAACGCCTGGAACCCGATTGCTTTCTTCTCGAAAAGACTCGCTTCAGCAGAGACATGGTATTCTACTTTCGGGCGAAAGCTTCTGGCAATCTACCTGACCGTTAAGCACTTCCGGCACATGCTAGAAGGCAGGGAATTAATGGTCTTTACAGATCACAAACCACTAACGAATGCATTAAAAGCGAGAGCCGAAAAATACTCACCGCCAGAAGTTCGACACCTTGACTAAATATCACAGTTCACAAGTGATATCCGACATGTCAAAGGTCGGGAAAATCAGGCTGCAGACGCTTTATCTAGATTAGAAATGAACGTGCTACGGCAATCTACAGTAGACACGAACAAGAAAAGGATCCAGAATTACAAAATTTACTTGAACCAAATAATTGAAGTCTTAAATTAAAACAGATACCGTCGCCTATCGACGGTATGCTAATTTGCTCTGACACGACCAAGGCATTGCCTCGACCTTTCGTTTACAAAAGTATGCGAAAGTTGATATATAATAACTTCTATGCTTTGTCCCATCCTGGCGCAAAAGCTTCAACTAAACTAATCAACGCCAAATATGTATTGTCGAATCTACAGAAGGATGTACACGAATGGGTCAGAGAGCGTTCGGCATGCCAACAGTCAAAGGTTATTCGTCACACAAATCCACCCATAGGTGTTTTCTTGCAACCAGATGCACGTTTTGCCCATGTACGTATCGACTTGGTAGGCGCTTTATCAAGTTCGGACGGTTTTATTTATCTTTTTACGTGCATAGATGGAGTTATCAGATTCCGTATAGCCATGCCGATAGCGGACATCACAGCGGAAACAGTAGCCCAGGTTTTCATGCAGAACTGGGTAAACATTTTTCGTACGTCCATAACAATAACGACGGATAGAGGAGCGCATTTTGAATCCAAACTATTCAATAACTTGGCTAAACTTCTACGCTCCAACAGGATACGCTGTACAGCATATCATCCTCAGGCCAATGGGATGGTAGAACGTTTTCAGCGTCAGCTAATGACCGCTCTTATATCTCACTCAAATCCCAATCAGTGGGCAGAATTCCAACTGTTAGTTATGTTGAGAATACGAACATCTGTCAAAACTGACGCACAGTGTTCAGGAGCGGAAATGGTTTGCGGAACAACTCTGAGACTACCAGGTGAATTTATTTACCTTGATACTAAAAGTAAAAAACTTAATTTAGAAAATTACGTAGATCAACTACAGGACCACATGTCCAAACTTCAGCCAATTAATACTCGTGAATAATCGCGAGCCATATGTATACCTAGGGATCTAAGCATTTGCACGCACGTCTGGATGTGACAAAATAAAAGCACCGATTAGCACTCCATTTGAAGGTCCTTTCAAAGTCGTCTCAGGAAAAGATAAATATTTCATGATAGAAAGACATGGAAACACGGACTCCGTAAGTATTTATAAGTTAAAACCAGCTTATCTCGACCATGAACCACCGTACGTGTTGTTAGACCGCTAAACTGACAAAACAATTACGGAATCGACATGTATAAACGGTAAATCTTTACAAGTGACTAGAACGGTTAGATGGGCACATCCAATTAATCAGTCAAGAATACTGGCAGTTCTGGTTGCAGAATAAAATCTAACCACGTATCTCGTAAGATCCTGCGTTTATTGAAAAATCAATTTTTTTTCTCATAACGTCCCACTTATTTTATTTAACTAACAAAAACATTCAAAAATATTAGTTTGCGATGTTTTACTATCCACAACTCCCCAGATATGTTACTTCTGATAAGTGAGTGTGTGTTAAATTTTTTCCAAATATGGGATACATAAGCTAGGTATTCCTGGACAATTGCTGAGTGATAATAGTCGAAATCATAAAAAGGGGTAAGTCAAACCAGAGGACGACGGATCTTCAACTAAGGTGAGTGATGTGAACAATCTGCGCCTGTTGAACTAAATAATTTCTTAGATTTCACCAATAATAGTAAACAATTAAAAAAAGCTGAAGGCAAACGTTGAAAAAACTCCCTGTGAGCATGTATTATGAACCCACACAACTAACCATGGCAGTAACGGCGAATTTAGAGAGCAAACTAGGCGAGTATTATTATTTATTTTTTGGTTAATTGACTGTTTGTAGTACTTTATATATATATATATATATATATATATATATATATATATTCACTTGGACTGGCTATAGACCATATGAACTAGTTCTAAAACGTTTTCGGTTGAAGATATGTTTGGTAGTTTGTTACGATCGAAACTACTATTATTAAGTGGTTTTTTTAACAAAACATTTGGATCAAACCGTGATCATTATCGTTCTTTTCATGGTTAGGAAATTTATACAATAAGTTGACCAGTTATCCTTCAGCATGCTTTTAAATATAATCATATAACAGTGTTTATTGGTACCATACAACTTTTTTTCTTGTATCTCCGGAGCAATAACTGTGGGAATATAGTACAGCACGTTACCTGTTAGGTTACTGTATTAGCGTCATTGATTCTACATACCTAATGTTAGACGCAACTTATGAGGGAACTGTTAAGCAATCATAACCTTGGGCTAAACCTACGGCTATCACCGCGATGCTCATGTTCAACCAAATATTATAAGTGGTTCATACAAAATTCTGGAAATTAACATTAGCACTATAAAACAAGAAAACATGCTATGTCAATAACTAATATATTTGTTTGCTTAATTTTAACGAAAAACAGAAATCTAACACACTTGTAGCATTTCTGTAGTGTTATTATCAGTAAGAACAAAGAATATGTACCGTTCCAATATGGCACATTGACATGTCAATCTGTTTTCTTGTCGTTTACCTCATATCTAAGCGACTTACGGTCAACAAACATCGTATATAAGGAGGGTTGTGTGAACAAAAACACTGGCACCACACGCACCCGTACTTCTGCCCTCCTGAATGCTAGACCATGAGTTTAGCCAGTAGACTACATCAAACCGTGGGGGAAATGATCACAGTATTTCTTTACACTGATTAATTATTCATATTACTTATGAATAATATGTGTCGAGTTGAGCTTGACTATGAACACCGCTACAAGAAGACTACGTGCCAATTAACCAGTAGCCAAAAAGATCCTCGTGGACCAATATCAGAAGGCGGATAATAGTAGTAATTGAAATATATTTGCTGGCAATCTCGTGGTATCGAAAGAATACCGAGATCGTGCCAAAGGAGTACAATTGCGATCGGCAAGAAGAGATACGTGCGCAATCGAGAACCGCGTAGAAGTAATGGAGTGCAATGGAAGACCAATATGGCTGTTATTAGTACAGTTAAACAAACGAGCACAGTAAAACAGTCACTGGTACAATTGGTTATAATAATAATTGTTTTTATCGAACCAATCGCGTTCTGTTGACAAAAGTATGTCACTACACATCTATGGTGCAGACCAATTCATTACCTAGATGAATTGACGAAATACAGCTTCAAAATATCGTGCATATCTACATCAAACCCGCAAAGTTTATTTGACACAAATGCATTTGATCCTCACACTTCATAAATATTATTCCTTTTTAACCGTATATTTTCCGTTTTGTGAAGTATTCTTATGCACCCTTGATTACGTACCGGTTATAAAAGGCGGTCAACATAGGCTCAAGGTTATACATTTGGTCAGGTTTAATAAGGAGTCGAACCTCTTGCAAATTCACACATTCATATATATGAATTTTAAAAGGGTATTTTTTTTAATTTTTCGTAAATAAAATGTGTACACTATGCATTTTTCCTTCCAGATAACCAATCCTTTCTGGAGCCAAAACACGTGGAACCGAACATCTATCAATTATATTTTTGTATTTCCATTTTGTAACTTATTATTTTATACAGGCAGTGGAGCAGTTCTCCAGGTTTTATTGATTTTTATCATTACCTTTGAAGTAGACTCTTCTTTACTTTTTACTTGAGGGCGACTCAAAGACAGGTGAGTAAACACCTGATGGCCGGACAGAGCATGAAAAAATCGTGCCTCACCAACATGGTATTGGGTAGTTCGCTCGCAGCACTTCCTCAGGCATCCTTGTTCCATTTTCTCACACTCTCTTGCGAGCACGTAGCAAACCGTCAGCAGTAGTGGTAGAAAAAAATTGCATGCTGCAAAATAAGATGACAAGCTGGCAAATGAATAGCGTGTTGGTAATTCTGCCTTGTGCTTCGGAAACCGAACTAAAACGCTTTTGATTGTAGGTTATCGAACCGACGTTCCTACGGAAGTCGATTCGAGGGGGAAGCTAATGTAACAGCTTAGGTTGATTGGTTATGAGTTGATCTCAAGCAATTAAGCATATATATCAAAACAGCATAGTTCAGAATATTTGTTCACTTCTTTATTCTGTATAGGCGTTTTATTCCTAATTATCTTTTATTGTATGTTGAGAGGCTTTGTTTGTCTGAATAAGGAATCTCACGCTCCACTGTGACAGCGTGACGATCAAAATAAAAACCTATTTGCCTTCTAGTTTGGTTTCATCTATTATAACACGAGGGTTACCTATGGGCACGAAAGTGTGAGTGCAGACACATCTTTTATGAACATATCGGTTTTGTGTATATCCCTATTGAGAGGACAGTCTACGGGTGAACTTGAGTAAGCACTACGAAGCTCAGAAAGAGCCGACGATCCTAGCAATCTAATGGTTGTGCTGTATGTGGCATATCAAGAATCTTAGTTTTAGATATAACATTTATCAGTGACGATTATGTTCGATTCAACCTACAGATCATTCCGAATTAGGACATACACTTTGATGCAGTTCAATGATTTTCTCAGTGTATTTTCAATGCATCATTAACCTCTATTCCTGATTTCCTCTTCATCTGGAAACTGGTTTATTCTTTGTCACGATAGGTTGTTTCTGATATGTATCTAGCCAATGGATCCAGTCTCTTGCACAGATATATGTTTATAAAAGTGCGTTCACTTACTTGATGGTTGCCTAAATGTCAGTTGTGTACAATATACCAGAAAAAGGCAAAATGATAACATGATAATGCACAAATTGTAAACCACTAAAGGTTCAAGCTTCCTTGGTCATATGATCCTCAATAAATTAAAACCGAATTGTTGATTTTAATTCCATCATATCCTTTTTAATTCAGTCCTATACGAAACCTTAAAATTGCTATCTCAAAGATGACCGGTTACAAAATGCATTGTAGGTTTATTATGATTAGTAGTTTTATATAAAACATCAACACCCCATTTGAGACTCGCCAGCTGAATATACCGGTTTTACAGAGTTGATGTTCACTTTGGGTCCTGAACTCAGTACCATTTGCGTGTTTCGGATTCCTCTACGAACCATCGTCCATCTTTGTTTGGAACATTTACAGAATGAATTCAATTGTAATCTCTAACCATCCTTTAATCTATTATCAGCCATCTTTCAAGTCATTTTTTCAAGATTTGTCTTCAAATATGTCTTTCAGTAGTTATTCACAGATATTCCATAATTTGTTTAATTTGTTTGGCGTTTTGTTAGCATGAAGTTGTTCTAATTGATGGAGTTTCCGAATCCATGCCTGATCATCCTACTTTACCCAAGCTTGGAACTCGCAGTAACTCTAGAAAAGCTGCAGGTGAAGTAAATATTCTATATATCAAAGTAACTTGTCTTGAATGAATTGAAGATAATCCGTAAGATGCGTCAAAATATCCACATTTTAAAACATATTATTCACGTTTATCAATGATCCATATATTGTGGCCTTGTGGTCAATATATAAATATATATATATATATATATATATATATAATTAATGGTACTGCCAATTAGAGAACAGCGACTTACCGGTCGGAGCTGGACAAGTTACTGCTTGTGCATTGAGTTTCATGGATAGTGGGATTTGAATCCCCTACATTGTATGCTTCTGATATGGACATTACTGGACCACTGAGCGGATCACGTATGACTGTTACTGTTTCGTGTAAATTACTACTTGTAAGAATTCAGGGAGGCTTTCAATGGCATATCCATTCATTCTGTAATCATTTTCCAGCTTTGTACGCAATTTAGGAATTAATTCATTAACTTCTGTCACGCCTCCATAGCATGAATGATTCAGTAGAACTGTGCGTAAATTGTCGATATATTCCAACTGGCACACTTTAAAATGCTGATGTTGTTATTGAACAAGCAACTGCAACTGTCATTTTTTGTTTCTATACTGAGCAGCATAGTGTTAGAAACGTACTTTGACTAATTAACAATCAATTTCGTTTAAGGACACCGACGACAATTCTGTAAATTGATTGTTGTTGATATTTATACGGATTTTCGTCCAAATACTGACAGATCTTGGCTCGTTATTGAAGATTTAAAGCTGGAGAATATTTTTGACCCCGTAGCCAATTGTCATATCTTGTGGCTTATTAGCATATAACGTGATGGTACCGCCAATAATGCCATAAATACAAGAAGAGCCAGGGGGTATGACAGGCAAAAAAATCTAGTGCCCGCGTTTCGTCTTACCGTGAACTCGCTAGTTGAATACACCAACATCTTGATTTTGATATTGAGACTTGAACTGAGTATCTTCCAGTGAAAACATTTTCAGTTGATTGATACAGTTCCCTTCACTTTTATGCAATGTGGGGTTCTGTTGATGAGAGTCTCATGGAACATAACATGCTGAAAACTACGAACAGAGACGAGGTATGGAATTGCTATGTCCGTTTGAAAGCTGGTTGATCATCAAATAGTATGCATAGTCATAACTGTAATAATGGCCCTAAATCTGAATTCCGTTAGGTCCTATGCTGATTATCTTCGAACTATACGTGTCAACAACCGACGTGCATTTTTATCAACTCAACCCACCTTCGACAATAACGAAAGAAATTGAGCCAATCACAAAGATATATTTTGAACGCGTTTCTTTCACACACTTATTGATTCAGACAGGCAAAACTGTAGAAGACCAAACAGAGTATAAGAGAGATTATGAAGGTTGTGTGTGTGTGTGATGGAGTTGCTTTGCAATGTCAGACGACGCATATGAACCTTTTCCACATTGTGTTCCTTTAGACTATTGCTCTTACTACTGCGAAAATCTATTATCAACACTACGAATACTGACACGACAACCGAAGAAACAAATGACACTTTATTTTGGAAGCACGAGTATCAATACATGCTCTTGTAGTGGGATTGGGCCGTAACCTACTAATCATAAAAGCTGAACACGACACTTAAGGGGAAGTATATGTTCAACAATTAACGCGGAGAAGAATCAACGATATAGAAGCCGGAACAATGGATTGAATTGATTCGAATTCATGTGATGGGAATGGCTTGGCCTTGTAGGCGTGGCGATTCTTCAGTGTTGCTACACACCTTTTATTCGAAATAAATATAATGTTCTGTCTCTAGTCTCAATGTGTTCTTCATCATGCATTGATGGGTGTAACGATGCGAGAAGTTGTTGCACACGATTATGTGACTTCCACGTGAGATGTTTTATATCAAGCAGTTACATCATGACGTACATATACGTTTAGGATTCAGTCTATATTGGAGCAGTACTAATATCATGGTAGTTCATAAATTTAAACTCCTACTATTACAGATTTCGAAATGCCTATAATTTACTATAACTATTGGATTTGCCATTACACAACCCTGTAACGTGATGCAACCTTCCATCTATCATACTGTTTCAAGGTATAGAGAAATGTTGTATCGGTTTACAATGATAAAATGCATGGATGTTTCAAGGAGATATCATCGATATGACATCGGTATACGAATATAACGTGAACGGATTTTGAGATGAGATCTAAATTGAATAAAGTTTTATCATCAGTGAAATCGTAATGCAAATACAAATACCATCGTATTCAGGCAGTCGGCACATAAGTGAATTGTAGTTGAACATCGTGTATGTTTAGTTGTGAAAATAAATCGTGCATTTCTGCGCCTAATTTGGTTACCTGTCATGGCCGAATGAAAAGCGATAACAGGTCGGATAATGTGAGGACTGAAGCCCATTTCCTCAAATGTCTAACGATTACAACGCCATTGTATAATCATTAATTCGCGAGATTACATCGGCAGATATACAGAATGATTTCATTCAACTTGAGTCTCGCACGAATTGGTGATTACGCATAAACTCAAAGAAACCTTTTCAATATAAAATATACAATCCAAATAACACAAGAACACACGAAGTAAAAGCAAATATCATATTCCGAATAAATTTATTCGGCTGAGAGAAGAATTACATTGCACAAAGTAAGGGCTTGATCTGTTTATTGTGTCAGCCAACGATAACTAGAGGTGAGAATCCCAAACATATGGCCTCTGAAATCAATGCATATGGATAACTCAATAATAATTTGATTGTGAAATAAATTAAATGTAGGAAAGGCGACATACCAATCCTTCGTATATTAAAATCGAAACTGTTGAAACGGATTCCGAGAACTACAACGAAGCCTCTAAATGACTTGGAGGAGTTGAAGAATTTCCGACTAATCAGATCGTGATTTAGCACACAAGAATATCAATATATATCAATATCATTACTCATGATTTCCTGTACATTTCGATTCCTACCGAGTAAACACTTCTCCAGCTCTTCTTCTGTCTTCTGATTTGAAACGGCAAAGTTCTAGCTTTTGAGTGTCGTATTTGTCAACATTATTTTGCGCTAATCAAGTAAAGAACTTTCCGGTGGCGACTGGGATGGAATTCGATCCCATTGCTGGGAAAGTCCAACGGATTAGCGGAATTCACAATAACAAACAATTTTGATTTGAGTAGGTAATGTACATGTTTAAAAATATCCGATTACTTTGGAAGTAGAACAAACATTTAGTGTTATAAAAAAGCCACAAATCAATGAGGATGCACGATCCAACAATGTCTTCATTGATTTACGGTCTGTACAACTGACACGATTGAACTAGATCTGAAGGAAATACCACATGAAGACAGTCACCAGTGAGCACATGATGACTGTTGCCGAAATGAGGTTTCGTCGATACTGTAGTAATATTTTGTAGTTGATTTCGTGAATCAAATAAGGCCAGGAAACCATGGAAAACGCCATTCTGAGAGTTTAAACTTTCAGTTCTACTTCAACTGTCTTACTTCATTATGGATGACAAACTGTCTTGAAACGACTTCATCCCAGATGAACGTTGATGTTAATTTCACTGAATTTTTCGCAGCCTGAATTCGTATCAATCCTACTTCATACAGAAATGTATTCCGATGCATGGATTTGCATGAATCCTTACTCATCTTCGTCTATAATAAATAAACTACTAACAAATTGTAAGTAGTAAAACATTGACAATTAGGTATATTAAGATTAATTTACTCACTCGAATGACAAATTCATCCGTATAGATACATAGATATCTACGTATCATTCAATACAGTTGAACAATTACCTTACAGTGGAATAACCCTTTAGGAAAAGAGAATTTTATTGAAGAAACAAAATATAATGAAAAAACTAAATATTTGAGGGTGATGCGCATGATGGTTATAATGAAAGAAGAAAACTGTAAGAACAAAAAAAATGTAAACCCGATTTAGCACCTATATTGATGTTAAGTGTGTATACTCAGTGAGGGATTTATTCCATAACAACAACAATAACAACAAAAATAATCAATAATTCAATATTTTGATTAGACTTTTTTTTCATTGATTTTCTTTATTTTTAATTTTTTGTTAAAATAAACGTTATTTAATGGATAGAAATCAAGCAAATTTTAATTCCAGCCCACGCCGAAAAAGAAAAAAATGAAAAGACGAAATAAAAAACAAAATTTAGTTTTATATTTTGAAATAATTTCAGGGATTGAAATTGAAAATAACAATTTCAACGTTTTGTGCTGTTAACTTGTTTGAACTTCTTGTTCAGGGTAGAATAATCCAAATCATCAAAGACGTCTATGTATATAGCTATTTAACAATCATAACTATACTTTTAAAACAATGACAGAATAGGAAGTTTGAAAAAAAGTGTCGAAACATACTTTAAACAACAACAACAACAGATCAAAAATAGATCAAACACACAAGATATGAATCAACTGTTTGCTAATCTATAGGATAGAACTCTTGATCCACCAACGATGTATCATCACTTAAAAAAGGAGTAAACTTCAATATAGATAGACATAAATTAGCGCCCTTCAATGTTATGACCAACAATAGAGTCATCTTTGAATGTACTCCCAAATGAAACACCGAATGAACTAAGGAATAAAATAATGAGCACACTATTACACCAGAAACCTCCAAAATCCTAACATAAATTAAAATGAATTTTATGCATTAAAACAATTGAGAGATGACATAACAATGAAAATTACGAGAGCAGATAAGGGTAATATTATGGTTATTCTGAATAAAACAGAGTATGGGCAAACAACCAAGGAACATCTAAAAGAAGGACGATATGAAGAAATTAAAGAAATGAAAAGTAGAACAATTCTTAATAAACTCAAGGCGGAAACAAGCAAACTCTTACAGTCATTAAAGTTTAAGCTAGGAACGTTTTTATGGTTTAAGTTATATACAAAGAGTTGTAACCCGTGCAGATTTTATGGACTACCAAAGATTCACAAGAGTATTATACTCTACTAAGATCAGTAGTAGATTTTACAAATTCACTGACTGACAATCTAGTCAAGTATTTACCTAAGATACTCGAGCCATATGAAAAACTGAATAATCATGGAATTAAAAACTCTATGGAATTCAAGAACACGATTGATACCATCGATATAGAAGAGGATGAAATAATGGCAAGTTCTGATGTCTCTTCATTATTCACTAATGTACCTATTATTCGAGCTTTGGATATTATCAATGATTGTGTAGAATCTGGTTTAGATTTGAATTTAAGTTGCCCACTAGACACATCGGAGGTTATCAAATGCTTAAACTTATGTTTAAGATCTAACTTATTCATATTTCGATATCACCTTTACAGATATAAAGAGGGTATAGCAATGGGCTCATCAGTTTGACAATGACTTTCAGAATTATATCATTATATGATAGTATCGCTTGAAACATGTTGTGTTTCGCGCATAAAATTTTCCCTGAATGAATAAATGTTTTAAGAGCATTTCTGTGATAATAAACCCAAAAAATAAAAAGAAAAATTATATTTTCTGGTCAGCAATCTACTGCAAGTCATAATCTGAAAAAAAACGTTAATTGAACATACTGTCTATCTTATCAGAAAGTTTTCGGAGTAAGGCCACCATGGTGGAACATTTTACATGTTAATTTATGTGAAATAATAACAATAGTCGTTACATTCCCCAAGACCCTCATGTTTTCTACGTATTTAAATCAATTTGATCTGATTATCTTTGAAAACATTCATCAACAAAATTAAGGGTCAACAGTCAATTGTTTGAAATGTCATCGAAAATGTTTCCTAGAAGATATTGTCTGAAGACTAGAATACAGCCATGGAATTGATGAATAGAAATAATATCATAAATGAAACGAAAATTCAGTTGAATATCAAGAAGTGTTTCTCTTTTCTTTTTGATATAATCAAGTATATATTATTGCAAAAATACACAAAAACCCATTTGTAATCTCATAATATTGAATGATCAAGTGTTATAAGGAAATACCAGGTGTATTATCATTGTTAATTAATAGAACAAATATGGCTAACCAGAAAAAAATGTCTGTATGAATATGATATATCAGCTTTATCATTCACAATGTTACGGAATCATCCTTAAAGGTTTATACACTCTGGTTAGAATGGTACTACCAGCACGCTTGTTGATTAATTTATCTATATACATCTTATAGCATAGATTGATTAGTGTTTTCGCTTTTTCTGTATTGTAACAATACACATTTAGAAACAAAGAAAAGATTTGACTCTATTTTCTGGAAATACTTAGAAATCTGTCATGTGAGTGGAAATAGAATCCTTCAGAATATTTATGCAGTTTAAACAAAAACTATTTGTATCGCTTAAGGTCAGTACATATCTGGTAGAGTATTTCAATATGATATACATTTATGTGCATGTTTGATAGACTGGTGTCTTATGAGTGGAGCATCTAACATTCTTTCGTTGGGTGAGAGATGATAACCTCACTTCATCCAAATCATTTCAATAAACAGGATTAAATCAATCACTCTTAAACTTTGGATAAGGTGAAAATTAAAGTATATAAACCCGTAATGTATAAATAATTGATGGATATTAAAGCCTAAATCAATCATTTATAAATTGGTATTATATTATTATTCGATAAATTAGTGACAACTTGGTCAAATTAGTCCATTCTAAGAAGACTGGATCTAGAAAATGGAATGTATACACCAAATACATTTCAAACACTATGGTCAAAGACATATTCATCAATAAATCTATATATGAAATCTAAAACTTCAGGTAATATGGTGGATGAACATTGGAAATTAATACTACCGTAGGCCTTATAATGAAATAATACAACCACAACAATGAACAAGTAGTGTTTATATGTATCATATAATTGTGAGTAGTCTAACACTGAAAGTTTCTGTGAATTGAAATATACCCACCCCCCAAAAGATTCACAAATAAGACTGTTAAATATATTTTACATTTAATTCTATGATCTGTAGTGGCTTTGGGCCCTACCACAAGAAAATATGGGAAATAGACATTCAACATTTAACGCGGAGTAATACAGAAGAATCGAGAAGGCGGGGATAATAATTTGAATAAATTAGAGTTGATCGTATGGCATGGCTCAGCCATGCAGGCGTGGTCCCTGCTAAATGTTACGTGTTAGATATATTGTTCAATCTCTAGCCTAAGATTGTTCTATATCATGCATTGGTAATTGTTACGACGCAGTGAGTTGGTGTAGATGATGATGTGACTTCCACGTAACATCTTATAGATTAGGCAGTTACATCATAACAAATCTACAATTTTAGCATTAGGTCTATTTTTAGAGCAGTGCTTATATCCTAGTAGACCATAATTCTACAGATCTATTCACTATCGAGGAGCATAGTATTCTACTTCCTGAATTTATGATTCAAACTATACAGCATAAATGCAATTTAATTTACAATGTAACTCATTATTCCCATCATAATATTGTTATACGTTTATCACTCATGATTATATTATACATAGAAGAAAATAGAAGTTTACTCATGAAATTCACATATAACAAGCTTCCTAAATGATAATTTCCGTTTCTTGTTCATCCATAGATTATTTAATCTTTAATCGGTTAAATATTACATTATGAATATTCAGTCTTATTAAATCTGAACTGTCTATAAATGTTGTTAAAGCGAAGAAGAACAAAGATTGATGCATAATAATATATGGATTCATTTTATTTGCTTGGGTTCTCATCAGCTCCTTACAATCTATAATATTTGAAAATCACCGTGATTACAGAATTTGACATACTTATACATATGAGGATAACTAGAGATGAATACATGTGTATCATGATGTAGCTAAGATTCCAATGGAATAAATAAGGTTATAAAAAAATCTTGTTTTAGATAAATGTAATTTTAAAGAGAAAGTAGAAGAACGTTGAAATAGTGATTAGAACTCATCGACTTAACAAACGTTAGACGAATACGTAATAAAATAACTGAAGACAACTTTTTTTGATTGAAATCATCAACTGATTGATATTAGACCACCACTGAAAATCTGGAAGGACTGAACGGCCGTTTCGTCATAGCATGAGACTTCTCAGCAGCGTGCATCCACGATCCCACAGATCTATCTATAAGTGATTTATATGTGTTTACAAACTGTATAAGCCTATCTGCTTCATCTATCCATTTAACAATTGTCTTTGAAAGGCAGAAAAAAAATGAATAAAGAAATTCAACAAACAATTTATTATTGAAAATTGAACCATAATTTATGCGCCGTGTTATTATCGTTGGTTAGAAACTACCCTCCACCCTGTTCTTTTTTTTTAAAAAAAAAAAAGACAAACTGAACCATTTGATTAGTAATCACAATGTGCGTTTTATCTAATCAATTGATCTAATAATAATAATAATTTTTTATTAAAAAAAGAAAAACAAAAAAAATTTAGTATTTGTGTAGAAAAAAATAATCACTAGAAACCCAATTCAACCTTAGAACCAATGTGGTAAACAGACACTTGGTGATATCATCATCATAATAATAATACATTATCAATAAAGTGAATATACATACATTCTCTGGTTGGATCGATTTTGTTTGGATGAAGCTTTTTATGTTATGTAATCAACAGGCACTACTTTTTAATCTTCTTGTCTGTCTGCTGCCAGATATTTTGTTCACAACTAACATCATATACTACTTATGTCTACATAATAAGTAGCATATATCACATATATATATATATATATATAATTTTGATGCATTCATTGATTGATTATTTGATTGATTGATGGATTCATCCTTTTAAATGTTCAATCTAAGGAATATTCTTAAAGTAGCTGAAAAAGAAACGAAACAAACAACCATTCTATGAATCTCACATAAATGTAAACAGAAAAACTTTTATGACCATAAGTGCTTGTTTCGTTACTGTCATCCGGTTAATGAAACATGAAATAAAACCATCCTACCTGATATTTGAGTGTTTGAAAGTATCATCTGTTAAGCATCTCCTGCTTAAAAAGGAACAATTTTTTTTATGAATTTTGGTCTATCATAATGTACTGAACTATTTCAGCTCATAGTTGCTGATTACATGATTACCATTTTTGCTTACAATTTTGACTTTATAGATTTAAATGTTAAGTTGCCAGCCGGATTCCCAGTTTTGTAACTGTATGACTATAGATCATTTGTTAATAACATGAATAAAGACCTTCTTTCTTTTTGTTTTCCCAAAAAGTAACTTTGTTATCTTCAAACTTCATTACTATTAGATCTGCATTTATTCTCACATATCCAGTGTATGTTACAAAAATTAAATCAGTCGATATAACACTAGACTGGTGCCGACCAACTTATTCAATCGAAATATCTTCAAGTTAACCTATGATATTAGTTCATCTACAAAGACTAAACAACATTTTATCTATGCAATCAGATTTAAATTCACACAATTCAAAAACAATAACATCAGTAATATAAATGATGAACTTGCTCATTCATTTCAACAAATCACCTGCAGATCATTATTCTGAATAACAAGTTACCGGTGAATTAAATTGTAACTATGGTAGTAAAGTACTTCTTACTGTACAGTCAGCTAGAGATAATGATGGTGGTATTTATGAATATAAAGTATATGAAGCAGCAAATTATGAGCATAATATTATTGTAGTGAACAGAACACAGGTGGAGACAATCGATTGTATTTGAGCAAATAATTACAGAGCATCTCAATAAAATCTTGGAACCATATATTAAATCGTTAATTTGGAAAATATCGATCCAACATATCAAACTTGATCGTTCCTGTAGCAAACATCAGTCCATTGTCTCCGATTTCATAGTTCATGCGTTTTTATAACAATTGCGTTTCGTTCCCGTTCTTTCCTCATCGACCTTCTACTAAAATGAATTCTATGACTGACCACCGTAATATTCTACTTGTGTGGATATAATTAACCGACACCACATTATCAGTAAGTCAATTGTTTCCATTGGATTTAGCCATATTTTGGTTGTTATTGTTTTCTTTGTTTAGTTATATAACCATACATATTTAAGTTGTAACTTTTTAAAATCATGTCCCAAGTGATAAGTTTCCATATGAAGTATGTACATGAAAGGATATGTTCAACTGAGTAAGTTAAGTTGAGTAGCAGTAGCTTACTTAACAACAAGATGATTATTTACCTATTTTTCAACATATATTCCCTCCCTATATATATAATTATGTTACATTTCTCGTTAGTTAAAACGTCATGTTTAAGCTTTATCTGTGTAATTCAACTCTATGTGTTGTACAATGAAAATAAGTTATATCCACCTTACTTTCTTCACTAATGTAACTAATGTTACTTTACTCAAAACATTTCGCTTAGTTATTCGGTGATAAAAGGAAGAATTAAATCTCAACACTAATTATCAAAGACAAGATTAGATTTTGTTGATGTTCATCTCTTTGATAAAACATGTATATTGACTAATTGAATCCTGTGAGGATGATGACCCAATACATAAATAAATGCACCCTATTAGTTAAACTTGATTGTTGAAAAACAATATTAAACTGTATAAAATCACTCGAGAAAGCAATGGTAAATGTAAATGTGGTTATATGAATTCAAACATTGTTATCTTTCTTTGACTCTGTAAAAAGTGAAAACTAACAAAATTCTTTCATGATATAACACTACACTAATTAGACACTATAAAAGTAATCATAACCAACCTAGTCCACTTCATCGGTACGCTTATTATAACGAGATTCATTACAAGTTCGATAAAAGATGTTACAGAACAGTAAATTTCCAAGTTTCTATGTCTTTTTCAACAACAAAAACAAAAGACTAGATGTAAACACAAAATTAGTTACATCGACTCCTTGGAATCCATGTGACCATCATCATCATCATCATCATGAGACATTCTTTTGAATGTTTATACCTAAATAAAGTGAACTTGAATTTAATTAAAGAATCACATCGTTTTCAATTTGTGTTTATCATATCAACCTTCTTCCCTTCAACAGAGTGTTATGATTTAAATGACGTCAGTCAACAGTCCTTTTTTTATTATTTAAACAGGTTTATATACATTTCTGAAATGTTGAACTATTATCAATAAGTGGATTAGTACTTTACAAATTACTAGATCTATTTTCAGATTTCTTATTTTACCATGTTAACTCAATAAAATATCTCAGTTTTTTACTTTAGAACATTGTTATATTTGTTAATAGAATAGCTTCAATTACACTTGTTTCGATAGGGAAAACTAAACTCAAACCTATTTGTACACCTCATTCATTGAATTCAAGTGAAAATCTACACTGAATTACATTTAAAATGATGACAGCATACAATCACTAATCGTCAGGGATTAAATGATCACTGGTTAGATAGGTAGCTTTAGATTGGTTGTTAAACGTATTCGTAAGAATTAGAAATCAATATTCTCAACGCGATGAACATGAAAGAAATGATCTGACGTTGATATTCCAGTATTCTCAAGCAGTATCAAAGTTTCATCATTGTTGGTAACGTAGACCAGTAAAATGAAATTTACTGATTAAATACGGTAGTGAATACAATAAAATAAGTTAAAATAGATAAGATGTGATGCGTATTTGATAGTCACTTTTGCCAAGTTCTAAACAATAAAGAAATAATAGTTCAGTGCTTTTTCTGTGTTATTGACAAGCACAATTTTGACTTACATCAATCATTGGTATTAAGTACTTTTCAAATCAATAAAAACTTTGCAAAATCTTAATTCGCATAATTTTTCAAAGATTTTTCACAGTAGTAAACGTTCTAATGAATATTATTTGAATTAAATAAAATGACTTTTGATGAATTCGCTACCTTGTAAATATTTTAAAAAGGTGAATAATCATGATATGAGAATAACAAAGATAATAAGATTATTAAATTCATAAATCATTTAGATCTAGACCATCATGCAAATGTTGGAAGCACCGAATGGATGTTTCCTTCCATAATGGGACTCATCAGTATTACGCATCCAGGAATCCAGACATCGGGTGCGAAGCTAGGTCATTGAGCTGTCATACAACGGTGGTAATGAGCACTGATCACGAGTCCCATATTACAATGAAACGACCATCCAATGCTTCCAGGTTTTTCATGTTGGTCTAGCTTTAATCCACTCATGAATTCGACCATTATATTACCAAAATCTCCGCAAAACTATATTCTGCGAATAATATCATTTATTCTAAGTGTATATAATACGTTTTTCCAATCATCGTCTGTATAATGTATTCTAATATTTACCTGTGACAGATGTAATCATATAACGTAAACTATTTTAAAATGATAGCACTCCGCTGTTTATAAAATAACCCCGGGATTGTAAAAATTATCATGAAAATATAAACACTAGTCAATCCTTTGATTGAAATCATCAAACTATAGTACAGGAAATTGAATCTAAGTTTTGAATTTCCAAAGGAAGAACTGTCGAACACTTGGAAGAACCAGAAAGTTACTGAATATTTCGATCATGTTAACTGCGAGTTGACAGCTCAATAGCCTTCACGTAAAGCAACTCGTCATATGACCTAAGATCCTGAATTCTACCTTTGGTGAGGTTGTAAATGTGAACTATTCAAGGCTCCCATATCAGGACGAAATAATTGACTGAAGCTTTTTTGACTCCTTCAACTGCAAAGTTTATATGTAAATCTACTGAAAGCATCGTTTAAACTGATATATAATATCTTGAATTTCACTGAAAAAAACAAATACATCCTTCTTTATGACAGAGTCACATATGTATATTCCATCTGATTGAGTTCGTTGTCCTTACCATTCATTTGAACTAATTGAATGAAATACAAAACTTACAAAACGTTTATCAGTCGTTTGTAAATGAAATCCGTCACGAAAAATTATGATAATTTGTACTATCAACATGCATAAAATGATGTGTCATCCAGAGGAGTTTGCGTAACATACAGAACACAAAATATAAATCAAGCGACAAGTAATTCTATCAATCATTTGTCATTGTTGTTGTTGTTGTTGTTGTTACTTTATATGCATCACAAATCAGTTATTCAGTTCATTGATATCTATATATCTGCTATCATATTCCATTTTTAGCCAAGTTTCACTGTTAATAGTTGAACATGAACATTGAAATTAACTGGATACAAGTAAAATTTCATTTGAGAAAGATTTTCTTCGTAAATAATCATTTGTTAGATCTTAAAATGTACTACCTGATCACAAAACTAATAAGTTTCCATAGAAACATTTCCAATGTGGTACCACAAATCCATTAATTGATCTATTACTTCCTTAAAGTGTTCAATGTTCACTATAACCTATTTAGTACTATTGAAATGAATCTATACTTATGCATTTGGTTTTAAACATATTGATGATTATATATAACAAACTTTAACTGAAATTAAAATTATGATCAGACGAACCGAAACAGTTCATTTCTAGAAACTTCTAGTATAGTGAATGAGAATACAAACTGGATGACCAAATGTATTTCCATGGAAAATAACAGAAACTCTTAGTAACATTTTAGAATCATACAGTAAATCATTGATTTGCATAAAGATCAATCCATTCGTTTCAATTTTCATTGTCATTTCATGTTCACATCAATCATTCTCTGTTTTCTTTTTTTTTCTTTTCAATCTTCCTAACCTCTTGCCGCTACACATTTCGCTTTAGATTGTTGATTCATACTACTTAGATATATCCACATCGGTAGCACACACCAAAATAGTACCCCGTTTTGTAATAAACACGTGTAAATACATCAATTTTATCGATTATTTATTGAACATTCCACCAAGTAATTTTGTTGCATATCAACTTGTGATCGACATTTGACAAAACTGAAAATGTTTACAGTGGACTATTTGTCCATCGCGTAATGAATGTCAATGGATTATGCCGATTTTTCTCACCAATGAATTTATTGCGCAACATCTTGCATATTTCATTTAAGGGACTATTTTCATTAGCAGTTATCTGCTAAAAACATTTACTGTATAGCAAAGCCTCAATGTCCTGATTGAAATTATAAGCATAGTAAGCGTCTAGGCTTGTGATGGAATGGCTAATGAAAAGTATACTCGAATATACAATGTTCTCCCATCAAATAAAGATGATAACAAATGCAAGAAAACTTGGCAAATCACCCCCTATTAAGATGATTGTCGTTATTGTGAACATAAACAAATGGAATGGTTTTGCAGTAAATCAATCATAGACACTAACTTGAATTGAATATTTTCCATAATAATGATTCCTTTCTTCTATATATTTTAATAAACTTCATCAATCTGCTCTATTCTATTCTACTGTATCTGTTACTTAAATATTTGGCACCTAACATTTAGTTCCTATAAACCAGTGATCAATTCGATCTCCTGATTCATTCTAGGTCATACAATCAAACTAACTAATTGTATTAAGTTATAACAAAGATTTTGAAATGAAAAAAGAAAGAGAAAAAAAGAAAAATGAAAAAGAAAAGCGAAAAGAGAAAGAAAATGAAAGGAAAAGAAAACAAAAAGACAATGAAAAAAAACAGAAAAAGAAAATTTTAATCAAATAAAAACACTCAACATCATTAAAAGATCAATCGAATTAAAAAGAAAATTTTCTTGAATTTCTATCACTAACGAGTTTTACATAAAAAGAAAAATATTCAACATCAAGATGTGAACATCTCGTTTTAGAAACATTTTATTCTTTGTCTTTTGATTTATTTTTTATCTTTTACGTAATACACTACTGAAATGATGAATATTATGCATATGTCTATTAGTGAATACACTTTGGAATTGGATTATAAAAAGGTCTCTTTGTATTTCTCAATATATTCTTCATAGAGAAGTGTACAGTAAATTTTGATTAGTATGATACTGATATGGACAGATATCAGTAGTATGTATCACCGATCGAAATTCAGATGACTGGATGTAGAAGGTTAAGAACATCGAAGAGAAAAGAACAAGAACAGAGATTGGTTGGTTTGAAATCGAATGAATAATGAAATCTGGGATAATTGGTTTAGGAAACTTCTGTGTGGTTAACAGATTTTCTGGCAAGCCTTCACATGGATTTCATAGGGCTAAAGGAAATGTGGAAGAGTAAGAAAACTTTACGCAGGAAAACGGAGACAGACATGAGAAGAATGAACAACGGTTGGATAGAACTAGAAAGAAAAGCCCAGAACAATTGAAGAACATATTGAACTCAAAACAACTGTAAAATAATATCGTTATCATTGATCTGCGGTACGTTTGAAGTTTGCGTTACGATAACACTATCTAATATATATTGATTGTATATCGTTGAGTCCTAGTTTATAACTCATACATAGCTTTAGAATTCATACTTTAAGCAATATGGGTCGACTGTCAAAAAAACGAGCACGGAAAAGTCCTAACTCTTCAGATATTAACAATTCTGTTATTACCTATTCTTCTTGCTCCGCTACTCCTTTTGTATCTGATAATGTTGGGACTGGTCTTTCACCACACGTGCTGCTGGACGACTCTGTTTCTAATTTAGTAATGGGTTCCACCTCAAGATCAAAAAGGATCGATGATATGAAGAGTGAATTAAACAGTCTGTTTAAGCAACTAAGCGACATGCGTTCTAAAGTCGAGTCACTTTCTAGCTGTTTATCAAAGCATGATGATCTTAAGCAAGAACTAAAGACACTATCACCTTTAAAACTGCTTTTGTCAAAAGACATCGTTCCTGCGGAACTTGATGACATTATAAAAGCAGAATCTGTTATCGATTTTATCGCTAGTGAAGTTACCAAGCGAATAGTCTCTCGTAATAACGTGATTGTCTATAATATACCTGACAAAGTCTCCATTAAAACTGTAAGGAATTCGATATTAAAAGCATCTAACCTTCAAGACAGTCCATGCCAATGCATCCGACTTACTAAGAAGCACCAGAAATACTCGTGCCCGGTCTTGTTCAGGTTTGATTCTCATATATTAGCTGAACAGTTAAAAGAATCTGAGCGGCTGATATGCGCGCTTACGAAGTTTAGAAACGCTCGCATAGTCTCAGATAAGACCACCAATCAAAGACTTACGAAAATATAGATGTTGAGATCATAAAAAATCACGACGCATCAGCTGCGGGATCCACTGATACTGATACCCTATCTCATGTTCTCCAGTACTCTGATCTGCCAACGAAGAGTGCTAACTTACCTATTATGTCTGTAGTGACATCTGATAAGCAATGTACATCTACTGATTACACTAATCCGATAGTATCCAATTTGCCATTAGAAGCCCATAAGCAAATACCTAGTCCTAATGCGACAGCTCTTAAAAACACTGTCAAGATTAAAAAGTCTATGCCACGTAAGAAGAATGTTTGTACAGAACCTTCTGGTTCTAGACCCAATAATAAAAGTATTACGATGGCCCTACTCAATACAAATAAGACTAAACTACCCGACACCATGCTTTACCCAACGCATCGTAGGGGAGGATATAAGGGCAGACCTGGTTCAAATGTCTCACAAGATGGCCACTTCAATCGTTATGTAAGTAGGCCTAATACTGGACAGACCACAGTAAACCAACGAGCCTCACGAGTACCCTCAAACGCTTTAAATAATAAACCTGTAAGACGTAACCTCTCTCAACACTTTCCCATTAGGCAAGATGGATTACTAGGTTACCCAACATCAAACTTTTCAAATAATATACCAGTAACACATAACTTTTCTCAACACTTTCCGATTGGGCAAGATGGATTACTGGGTTACTCACCATCAACCCAACCTTGTCTTAACTGTCCGCCTAGTCAAGTTCAACAAATTAATCCGCTTTATCAAAATAATGATTTTTTTGGCCTTCAGAAATCCCTGGTCCCACTAGCACTACAGTTTGCTCAAGCGATCGCCCATGTGATCAGTCAAACATAATAAACCACAGTCTATGCAAATCCAAAATACACGACATCAATAGGGAAGCTCTCGGTTTTTTTACACTCCATACGCCCTTTCTAAATCTATTACATATCAATGCACGTTCACTTCTGAACAAAATTTCAGCCTTGAGAACATTAGCCTTTCTATCCAAGCCTTCTTTCATACTTATCACTGAAACATGGTGCTCTCATGCAGTATCTGACTCAGAATTAAATATCCAAAACTATAGACTCTATCGCTGTGACAGAGAAACTAAGCGAGGAGGTGGTTGTATTATATATGCTTTGGATACCCTAACAACTAATAGAGTTGAAGATAGTGTCCTGAATAGTTTACCAGAATCAGTCTGGATATCTGTCAACACCCTGAATCATAGTCTACTCCTTGGATGTATATACAGAGCTCCTGAGAGCTCAAATAATGGGAATAATCTTATTATCAATGCATTCATACATGCATCTGCTCTAAACTTCAATGCTAAGATTATCACTGGTGATTTCAATTATCCTGGGATTAACTGGAGTACCGGTAGCTGTCAGTCATGTAATGAGGAGTTCTCGGCAACCATTAACATGCACTGTTGGTCACGGTGGGTTCGTACCCCAACTAGAGGTGATAGTATACTCGATCTAATATTTAGTAGAGATATTATCCCACTGTCTGTAAAGGTATACGATGAATTTGAAAGCAGTGACCATAAGACAGTAGTATGCTCTCTCCCTATATATCCCTCTTCTAACCGACCCATTCAAAAAACCTGTCAATATAGAGACTTTAAGCATGCCGACTGGGACCTCCTGCATTCACTGATTAAACTTTCAGACTGGGATAACTTTTTTTCATGTACTAATCTCATAGATACTATCGACGAGTTCTATTTGATCGTTAACTCTTGTTTAGATTCTTCTGTACCTCTTAAAACGTACAGGTTTATTAAACCTTACGAATTATATATACCAGCTAAATATCGTAATAAACTAAGACGCCTACAGAATCGTTATTTCAAGTCAAACGACTTCACGGCAGCTGCGCAAACAACAATAATTTTTAATCAAATTAAAGAGACACATAGGTTAAAAGCCATTAATGAGGAGATACTAGCACTTAATAGTAACTCAAAAATACAAAACTTAACTCTACTTCTCAATAAACGCGCTAAAGTAACTCAAAATGTTGATATACCATGCATCCAGCATAATAACACTTTTATATACGACTCTAAAACTATGGCAGACCTTTTCAGTGCTACTTTTGCGAATGATGTAGGAACCACAAGTGGCTCTGCTTCAAGAGATACGTGCGTGACCAGCAACTACATAAAATCTATCTCCTTCACATGTAAGAAAATTAATATGGCTATAAATGCCCTTAAGCTTTCGCGCGGTCATGGAGCAGACGGGATTCCATCCTTTCTCTACAAATACGGTGGTCCAGATATTCCACTTCTTCTTCTAAAGCTGTTTACTCTCTCTATGGAAACTGGTTCTTACCCTTACTGTTGGAAAACCGCGTACATCATACCACGTTATAAATCTGGAGATAAGACTGACATGAACAATTATCGGCCAATAAATATTACTCCAGTGATCTCTAGGATTATGGAGAAAATTGTAAGTGATGAACTTTCCAACTATTTACTCGCTGGAAACTTTATCAATGATACTCAACATGGATTTCTCAAAAATCGATCTTGCATGACATGTCATTTCGACTTCTTTAATTTAGTCTACTCTCTACGTAGCCAAGGATATCTAGTCTTAGTGCTATATCTGGACATTTCTAAGGCCTTTGACATGGTTAACCACCAACTTCTTATAGGCAAACTTGCATCTTACGGGGTTCAAAATCCTTTGCTAGATTGGATTGAATCATTTCTCAGCAATCGACATCAAATAGTTAAAATTAACTGTTCATTGTCTAACGCTGTCCCCGTTAGAAGTGGTGTAATACAAGGTAGTGTCTTAGGCCCTTTGCTCTTTTTAGTGTTTATCAATGACATTTGCGAAAATTTTTGTGTAGGTAAGCCCCTTCTATATGCAGATGATCTTAAACTAGTATATTCATTTTCTCCACATGAGCTGGAAAATGTGCAAACTTGCATTAACTTGGAGCTTAACAAGGTAGCACAGTGGTGCTTAAAATGGCAACTGGAACTTAATACGGCTAAATGTGGATGGATATGCTTCGGCGATACATCACTTAACCTAGACCTTACCATAAATGGAGAAATGTTAACTAGGTTACATACAGTAGTAGACTTGGGACTTAGATACTCCCAAGACTTATCGCTTACAGAACAGATATCGAAACAGACCTCCAAGTCACAACGACTAGTAGGTTACATAATTCGAAACCTTCATAACAATGAATCACGAATTTTAATGTACAAAGTTTGTGTTCGACCTCTTCTAGAATATTGCACGTTTATTCTTAGCAGTGCGCGCATAAAGGATAAATTAAGGCTGGAATCAGTACAGAGACGATTTACACTTCGTATTCTTGGAGCTGATTGTTCCTTAACTTATAATTCTAGATGTAAAAAACTAGAGCTAGACCCTTTATGGAAGAGGAGACTCAAACTAAATCTTATTTTTTTCTTCAAACTACTTAATAAATTATCCTTTACATCCAATCATGTAATTCAATATGCAGAGACTCCTCATTATGAAACCCGTAATTCCTTGGCACTTGTGAAACTAACTTATTCTAAATCATCTCTTTATATGAATTACTTTGCCTGTAAATTTTCTAGACTCTGGAATAACCTACCAGAACATATCCGTACGATTAAATCACTCCCATTATTTGTACGTTGCATCGATGCATATTGCTCCTCCGAAAATGCATTGAATGCTCTAGCACCCGCAAGTGTATCTCACTCCACAAGTGTTATTATAGGAAGTTTAAATGTTTAGGCATTTTTATTAGTGCATTCTCTGGATAAAACCACCTACTCGCTGTCACTTTATGTTAATACCGTCCCCAGCTAGTTTAACTAATTTGAATATCATCAGCAGTATATCACTGTGTCACATGACATACGCATTTTGATAGATCTGTTTGGCATATTTCGGTAATTACTGCTTTGTTGTTCCGTGCTCTCTGTTTTCGTTTTAATTTCTCTAGTTGTAGATATTTATCATTAAATCGATCTGGCACACGAAATGACCTTAATTACATCGTTTATAAATCAACAGACAGTCCAGTTAAGAAATATTACATGTTCCCGGCTGATACATTGGATCGCTGTAATACCCAAACAATTACTGAGCTAGTAAACTTAAAACTCATAACACATTGTTTGTTCTGTACATATAATGATATTTATATCAAATTGATCATGCCTGTAAACTGGCGTGAATTCTGTAATTATAATTTTTTCAGAATATAAATTATTATTATTATTATTATCCCATATTTCTTACGTAACTGTCATTTTATCATATATATTAAGACGAAACGGCTGTCTAGTGCTTTTAGATTTTTATGATGGTCCAGCTTTAATTTACTCATGAATTATATTATTAAATAATAGTAATGCATACTATTTTGCACTTGTTACTTATTACATGTGAGTAGTAATATCGTGATTAGAAATTTTAGGTTTCGGTGTAATTCAGTGTTTGTAATACTAATGAACATACCACCTTATGAATGTCCAGATGCTCAATTATGTGTTAAGATACTCTATAATATAGAGAAGTCTTATGGGTCATGTACATTGTTATAGAGTTTTTTTTGAGAGCTAGTAGTCACGGCACAGTGTCACCTAACACATGCCTTACTCTCTTCTTTTGCTCGTGCTTGGGACCGACAGTAACCCGAGAGATGTTCAAGGCGAAGGAATGAGTCATGTTTAGTATAGATTTTCATTTGGTGCTTAAGATTAGCTATACACCGTAAACAACTGACACTTACTGAAGCGATCTGTACACTCATCACTCATCGTACCTGACAGCGACCTTAGAACGAATTGTCTTGAGCTACGATCTCATAATTGATTGGTATAACAAGACAGTGGTCCCAAACTCAGTGAACTGCATGATATGTTGTTTTCACTGTAAATATTTATATATAATCAGTGCTTGCAGTCATGAACTTCCAGTCTGAGCCATGTTGGTAGATACAAACTACTTGTTTGATGTTCACATGACTATTGTAACCAATGGTTGGAGACACCGGGTGACATGCCTCAGAATCTATCACAATGACATAGATGTATACTCACTTACTCTTTCCTTAAATCGTTGGGATAAAGTCACTTATTACTTTTGTTTCTACAGACTAATTCTTTCTTCCTGGATTATATTCCTATATGCAATCTTTCTTTTATATATTATTACTATTAAAGTAAGTACCCAAGTGAATTCAGTGTTCATTTTGTTGTGCTCATGAGGTATGGCAACTTCGACCAATGCATCTATCTTCTTGGTCCTACGTTGTATCTGACTGACTGACTGACCGACTGACTGAACTCATAAGCTCATCACCCTAACTGATATTTTGAGTAATCGAGAGTTTTGTACAAGTTTACCACTGACTGGTAATTGGTTGACCTTAGTTATTGAAAGCCTTAAATGAAAATATGCTTGTCTGTTTCTAAACTTCATTATACATACCTATTACTGTATTAAATCAACATGTTTTCAATAAAACGATACATTTAGTAGATACCTTGGAAGTTTATTATGATATCAGAATGAGACAACAATTTATGGATGAATCAATCAGGTGTAATATTATAGGTCTTCAATTTTAGCTCGAACTTCATTCATTCATCTGGCTAAATGGCGTTTTTTGTATTTCAGTAGATGTCAGTTCGTGACACAGTCCATCAATCAAATTCTTAACCTTTAACCCTCAGTTAACTTTGGTAATTAAATGGAACTTCCCAAATTCATTTTGGGGTCATTCAAAGGTCGTCCATAAGTTACAGTCTCATCAATATTGGAATATTGCCTAATACCTACTAAAATATTTAAGCAATAAGTGGTAATGTCATGCAAGTTGATATTTTTAAAATAAATTAGTGATTGGTATTTAAATTGTCCCTTCTAATCTATAGGAAAATATTTTATTCAGTTTAAGTTTGCCGTTCAAAACCAAAGTCTTTTTCTGAACATATCCGAACTCCTCTTCTTCTCAGTTGAAAATATATATCAGTTCTTTCTTGAGTATTCTCATTTTTCTAAATCTAACAGCTTAAGTTGTACATGATTCATATAATTACTTCAGTGTTGTGCGCTACTGATATGGATAGATATAAATAGTATGTTTCATCAATACAATGTGAAATACCTGGTGGCAGAATGTTAAGAAGACCGAAGAAAATAGGACGAGCGCCGAGAATGATATGAGGAGGAACGGAAGAAAAATAAAATTTAAGACAATTTATTGATATTTTACAAATGAACTATTTACTGTATAGCTCTCAGATACTACTAAGATATTCTGGTTATCCCCACATGTGTTCTCGTTCACTGCACCGAAACTGTTGAATATCATATTATAGGAGTTATGTTTGACAGTTTACACTTACATCACATTGATGATGATGATGATGATTTGGATGATGATGATGACGATTTGAAACTATCCGTTCACTTCCATATTATTTCAATGTAAATATGAAATCTGTTGTTTTATTGGAATCGTTTGTGACATATATTCCATTTGTTCTTTAGTCAAGAAATTGAGTCTTATTCCATCCTAGGACCACAAATCCATCCAATGCTTCTAGGTTTTCCATGATTGATCTAGTTTCAATTGATTCATGATCTCAACTATTAAAAATATTACTATAATATGCACAAACTCGCCCACACCTTTTGATAAAAAACCGAAAGATTTAACTAATTATCGTTTCTCTTTTTGTTTTACGAATTCGCTCATCCTCCCTCCCTCCCTCTCTCTCTCTCGTTCTCTCTCCCTCCATGTATTCCCAAGGGGATTCTAATGTATTCGGTTTACCAAATTTATGTCATTAGTGCAATCAGTAAAATACGATGTGTTTAGATTTTCTAATTGATTTATTGATGAGAGTATCATTTATTGATGACCTATGAGTAACACTAAAGTGACTGGGAGACTGTCCATCAACAAACTGAAGTAAAATGTGTGGTTATATACTCGTGTGAAATCTAAAGATTATGATTTATAGTTGATGGTTAAAGGTTAGGATTTTAATTTAGGAGGAGGGAAAGGGGGGCTTTTCATCACCAACTGATATGAGCTATCATGCCAAAAACTCTATTGAACCAAATGGATGGATGAATGAATTTCGCGCCATAATTGAAGACTTGTTAACCTTCATCTGATTGATTAGTTTAGAAATTATATTTTCGCCCTATAAATTAACTAGAATTTATTTCTCTCTTTCGAAATGTAAAAACGACATTCAAATGATAGTTGAAATATTGAGTCAATTGGAGCAATCTCGAAGCACCGTTTCGTCCTACTGTGGAACTCCTCAACAGTGCGCATCCAAGATCCCGCATTCCCCACCGCGAAATTCGAACCCAGCACATTTCAGTTGATGATGATGGTTTGAAACTATCACTCCACTTCCATAGCGTTGTAATCTACGTTTGAAATCTGTTGTTCTATTGGAATCGTTTGCGATTTATATTCCATATTTTATATCAAAATATTGAATCTTGTCTCATACTGGAGAGAAATATCCATCTAATGATTCCAGGTTTTCCATGATGGCCTAGCTTCAATTAACTCATGATCTCAACTATTGAAATTACTATGGTACGTTGAAAAAGCCTTCTGATGGATGTAATAGATTGTCTGTAGTTTGATATATGAATTGTTATGAATAGAGTTTGGTAGGTTTTTGTTGGCTCTACATCTGATTCCAGTTTCTTCGGTTATAGTGGCTATTGATAACTGCGTTAAATTGGTCAAATATGAGAACGCATTTCGAATACGTATATTTTTTCTACACACATTGATCTGGATAGACAATCAGAGGGACAAAGCGAAATAATGTGTAAGGGATATGGTGTGTGAGCCAAATAAAGCAATAATTGGTAATAATAATCAGATCAATAATAAGTTACAGAAATGTGATGAATGTGATAAAAAGCTGCAAAGACGCACGCTCACATTAAAATGGTGAAGGTTGATAAAAGAATGATGAAGAGTGTCAAACATGACTCAGGAAGGATGGATAAATTGCCTTGCTTGGAACCCATAATAAACTATATTGGTTTAATTTAACACCCAACACTACTTTCAATATATTGTTGTTTATCACCGGCTTACTTACTTGAATTAGTTCGTTTATTCTTCAACCTTCATAAAAATTGTTTCAAAAAAATACAAAACTTAGTTACATTAAATTTTAGATGGTTTCCATAATTTACCTTTCTACCACCTCAGATGATAAATTGAGTTGTACTTTGATTATTACTAACAAATGTCAGTATGGTATATGACTGATCACAATAATTGAACTAGTAACTTCAACTTGGTATCTTCGTGTCACACTTCTACTGTTCCAACTTTCTGGTTGATCTCATAATTATCCGATCGTACGGTGTTACTGAAGCCTCATTTATATACCTATACTGTTAAAGAACTCGATCTTCCTCTCTGTGTTTTATACACAGATGGTGAGACTATAATTTTTAGACGAAATAATCACTTTTGAGGTAATAAGTCTTGGATTTTGAGGCGAAATTCATTCATCCACTTGGCTAAATAGAATTTTAGGCATTATAGCTCATGTCAGTTCGTGTTAAAAACCCCATTATTCGAATTCCTAACGTAAATCATCAACTGTAAATCAAAATCTTTATTCTTCAAACTGATTTATAACCCTCATTTAGTTTTCATTATCAGGTGAACACTCTTATAGTCACTCCAGCGTCGCTCGAATGTCGTCTATGAAATATAGTCTCATGGTGCCATATTCACTATCATTATTCATTCAATCTCTTATGTTATATACTAAAGTGTAATTCTGATTATACATTTGACTTAAAGCTCTAGTCATTACTGAATGTATGTTTCTTATCCCGATTATTGACCGTATGCCATAAAGAACATATTTATGCATGAAGAGAAATCTTCATTGAAAATTACATTCATTTAGGTTGTATCCGCACATATAAATGAACAAGAAATTTGACTACATGTACTGAATACTACTACAATGTTCACACAGCCCCCTTCTGATCATATTAACTAAGTAAACTAGAGGCTAGACAAGTATTTTGAAGACTCTGTGACATGTAGTTATCCAGTAATAGATCATGAGTGCTCACTGCTTAGAAGACTCATACAATGACAAAACCGTAGTCTAATGGTTTGTGATTTTCAATGATCAACTAGTAAAAATTATTCCAGGATGTCAACTGTAATTATTATTAAAGAGGAAGAATATATTTATATAATCTGAAATATTCACCAGTATGCAACCGCGACCTCACACGTGCAATTACAACCCAGGACCTCTCTGCCTCGCACACAAACGCTTAACCTGTAGGATGCCTAATCGATCATCACACAGCAGTGTATATGTCCAGCTTCAAGAAATCCACGGAATTACTCCACCTTCCAATGATTCCAAGTTCGTATGATGGATTAGCCTAAATTCACTCATGAATTCAACTAATTATTTGCTGAAATTTTCACCAGCCCCTCCCATTTCCGAATAGTTTATAAAGGCCTATTTATATCGATTATTGCAATATTCATCTTCATTACTATAACTGACCATCACATTGGTTCTGTATCACTTTCATTCACATACGGAAGTCTATTCATTAATAATCATAATAATATAACTATGGATATCACAATTGAATTATTTTTTCGGGTTAGCAAATTTTTCTAAGCGAGTAAGTTTTCTACGGGATGTGGTCGCCAACCTAATGCCCAATTCTCCTCCATTACCTGGATTAACGTCCGCCCGTAACTGTAGGATTGCAAGAGGTGTAGTTAGATATTATAATGCGTAGAACAAAAAACGTCGATTTTCTAATGTTTCGTAACTTAACATAGTCTGCTTCTTCAGAGAATACTCATCAAAAAAATGAAAGAAAAGAAAAAAAACAGAGAAAGCTAAAAAAGAAAAATGCAGCAAATTCTTTGAACGTCATTCTAGCTTTATACGAAGGTGACAAATGTAAAAAAAATAAATCAATATGATCAATGAAGTTTATCTATTAAGCTTATGTTGTTTTTAATACAGAGAGAAATAAAAAAATCAAGGTCATTTTAAAGAAATATTTAATTAAAACCAAAAATAGTATTGTTTGTTTAAATCTTCTTATTGATTGAGATTTAGTAGCAAAGTGGATGAAATTGGTTTGAGACCTGAAGTGATAGATGAACACTGGAAAAGAGGAATATCTAGTTTAGGAGACTCAGGCAATACACAATACAGCTATGCTGTGATTCTATTACTAACTATTAATCTATCTTTGCTTAGAATGCTTGTAAGTAAATATGTTATCCAGGCAATTCGTATAGGATGCACATATGCTAATAAGAGATTTAAATTTAAATTTAAACTTACCCTCATTGCATAACAGGTGGTTATTAAGACTCAGTAGCTAAGTGGATAACGCAATATCGTTTGAAGAGAATGATACTGGGTTTGAGTCGAAGACTGAAAATGAACTCTGAGATATTGCCACAACCAGCTGACGAGACCCAAACGGGATGAAACGCGCATCAAACTGCATTCCAATACTAGCCACTATCCAACTTTGCTTAAATAAGTATTTAGCTTGTTAAAGTTTAATAGATAGTGTTGACGAAGAAATTGTAGTGACTTTGTCTCATTTGAGAAGTGAAAATAAATTGTTCATTTCATCCACGTTGAATAAAATTACAAATGTGATCATGGTGATTATTGATTTTTTTCTTTAAGAGTATCTTGATCAATATTAT
Organism: Schistosoma spindalis; assembly: GCA_946903255.1. Classification (NCBI taxonomy): domain Eukaryota; kingdom Metazoa; phylum Platyhelminthes; class Trematoda; order Strigeidida; family Schistosomatidae; genus Schistosoma; species Schistosoma spindalis. The sequence continues at coordinate 72,874 of OX336424.1, forward strand.
TGTTTTATTTGTAACACTTAAGCTCATTTAAATTTATCTTAGTTAAACAAACGGTGTTTGGGTTATCTCTCACTCATATTTATCCAGAATATTTGTTCAGTAACTGATGGCGTATAGACCCAGTGTTTTGCGTTGAGCAAATACGACTAAAGATTAAAGAACTAGACATCAAGAAGACTAAGATCAGATATTATGTGGTTGGGGGCAGTCTTTCTTAAATGTACAAGACGTCTGAAAATCTGGCGTTTTCGTCTTACTACTACTACAAAACAGGATGACTTAGTTCGAATCCTAATTGGAAGATTTATACCCTAAAGATTGCAGATACACCTTTGTGATGAGTGTTAAATAACTTGAAAACTATTTCAGTGGTTTTCTATTTATTATCTATAACAACTTATCATAAATATTTCTTTATTGTATTTAAGGAATCAGAGCAAGTATTCAACATATACTCCATATTTTCAACATTTTAGTTCGTTAAATAATTTACTCCAAAGAAGTGAATTAGTCAATGTTACCAATTCCAAATCTCCTATGTAGATAGATTTGGTCAAATGAAGTCATTATGATTGACTTGATGAATATTAGAACACGTATTCTTTAGTAAGTTTGATTGGTTCCATTAAAATTGGAACGATTATGTGGTACTGATGATGATTATAATGATACAGTTTGTGCGACCCTTGGAATCATCATACACTTAACTTATACAATTTATTAATAGGTAATTAATTCATGTATATTGTGTAATAATGATCGTATTATGAATAGTAATTACAAGTGAATGGTGACTGTAAGCGAATAGACATAGCCTTGGATTTGTTTTGATGGTACTAACAATGAATGATGTTAACAGTTTGAATGAGTGACTAGTAGTATATATTCCATAACAAGCGATCTTTGTTGTCATCCTCTAATCTTCCATTTTCTCAACCTTCTGTTGCCAGACTTCCCACTTCCGATTAGTGATACATACTACATACATCTGTTGACATCAGTGGCACATAAAACACTACAACTACCGACCTCGTAGTCAAGATGTGAAACTAGCCGATTGAGATAGAGATGAAGACAGTACATTGTATTATCCAAATTATTACAATATCCTACTCTAGGATCAGTGTTGAAACAAATGACACTCTACATGGATACTTATACTAATATTGGTATCCAGTATTTCAATTTTTTAAACATTTAGGTGTAAATTCATATCGCCAGATAAATTGTTCAACCCAGATCAATGTGCACACTATTGGAAAGTCCGAATCAAAATGAACCGTATATTCTTATTTCCATTGCTACAATACCAAAACAACAACATACATTAAATTGTTTACAACATTGATTTTCGTGCACTGTGCATGAGCTGAATCAATATTTACATGCCAGATTTATGGATTCTGTTCCCTTCCTGTAAACCCCATCTCCCCTTATATTCTATTTGTTTTATACCATGTTCATCTATACCTGTATGATAACATTGTTGCTTAGTGATTGAATATGAATATATTTTAGATACAAATGTTTTCAGAGTAATGACCTGTTTACAATGTCTAAATATCTTTAAAACTATCCCGTTTATTGATGATAAAAATATCGTCTGCATACCGTAACCAAATCTTTATGGATAAACAATTCTTGTTATTGCACTAGTTTCTAGGTAATGCATGAATCGATTCGCTACAATCGGAGAAACTGGTTAGCCCATTGCTGTACCCTCTTTTTGTCTGTAAATGGTGGACTAGCATACATATGAATCATGTATTCAACTATTAAGATAATACATTCTCCACAAGCCTCTATTCTAATATTCATGTTATTCCGCCATGAATATGAATCTTATTTTACACAAATGAATTAGCATTAATTAGAGTAAATTTTGAATAATCTAAGATCGCCCACAGATCAATAACTTGATGCTATTTCTTCACGACCTATAGAAAATTTGGATTTGTCTCGTGATGCAGTTTGATGCTTTCTGTAATGTATGTCCTATCCATTCGCATTGCCTCCTCCTTATTTCCTCCTTCAGATAAAAGCTGGTTTGTTTCCATCCACAGTAGACCGCTGCTGATGGTATTAGACCAATGTATGTTGAGTATCTTGCGAAGTCGACTAATTATCAATAATTGCACATTCTTAGTGATGGTTGTAGTAGTCCTCCAAGTTTCAGCAGCGTACCGTCAACCTGTCTTGACGTTCTTTTCCAAGATTGCGACTTTGATATTGCCTGACTCATGCTTTGATCTCCACATGCTCTTTAATTGCGTCAATCGTCACCTTTACGCCTGCATCCGATCATCCTTGTTCATCGATAATGATTCCCAGTTACGTGTAGGATTCCACATCTTGCAGAGTTTAACCATTAGATGTGATTAGGTTAGTGTTCACGATGTTGTATTTTAGGATCTTGATTTTTCTTTTGTGCATGTTAAGGCCCACTGATGCAGATCAAATTGATATTGTGGATGATCCAGGATAACTTTGATGAGTGTTTCTGATATAATAATCGTACCAATTAGTTTATTCAACTCAGTTCATTAATATTGGTGGTTGCTTTTCAGCGATCTCAAGGGCCATTGTTATTTGGTATAACATTGGTAAGATTTCAACTGTCGCGGAAAGATTAGGAGAAGTTCAAGTACCAGCTAAACATTTATCAAAAGTGGATGAGAATACAAATCTTAACTCTAAGATGAGATTAGGGATAGCAAACAATCATGGTTTGTTGCATATGCTTGTGTGTTTGATCTATTTTTGTTCTGTTGATGCTTAGTTGTTGAAAGCATGTTTCAACATTTTTTTCAAATTTCCCAATAAATGTCGTTACTTTGTGATTGATAACAAAATTGTTCTCTGTGTGTTAAAAGATGTTTCAGTTATTTAGGTTACTTGTTTTGCTACATTTCTGAGTTGTGTTTTCAAGTAAACTGCCACAGAATTTGTTTTATGCTTATCATATTGAGAGACTCACCATGTCACGGTGTTACTGAAGAACCAATTCATCTAGCTGGATGGTAAAATTTTAGTGACTCAGCCAGATAAAGACACAACAGAATATGATCTAAGATTTAACCATCAAAGATTTGGGAAAAACATTTACTCTTAAACAGCGTAGAATAATATGGCATCCTGTTATTGCACCAGATAGTACGTCCTTTTTAACTCAACAAACGATATGTTCACTTGAGGCCAACAATTTATTCGAATATCACTGGTCATGACAAGTAATTAGTAGTTGGTTTCTGTTTTATTCTATAAGCATATACATTAAATACTCATCGTCACACAGCGTTTTCCATGCTTGTTTGTATCCAAGCAATGCGCTGACAGAAGTCTGGTTTCCACATCCATACTTTTCTTCCTCCGCCCTCTAAGTAACTCTTCTATACTTTAACCGCAGCAATTTAACCTGTTCATCAGATATTTAATCGTGATTATTTCACTCCAGAATGTATTTAATTATTGTCATCAATAAAATGATTCCTGATAATTTTAAACGCAGTAGAATCTGAAACACTTGGACTGGAAGTCATTTCTGTTGTTTGTATAAATATGTGCCTAATATCTTAATAATCTAAACCAGGATCTGTACTCTAAAACAGAAAACATGAAACATCTGTGTTAATTAGAGAAAATCAACGACTTGGGAAAATAAACTTATTGGCGTATTTTGAAAAGAAGTGGTTCTTGATACCAAACCCCATTTAAATTGAAATTGTATATCAAATGTAGGTGACTGCACTGCGATTTCAATGATCGTGATGATGAGCTAATTGGAGCTGGACCACTATAGAAAACCAGGAAGCACTGGACATTAATTTGGAACCACTCAGCTATGCGCATCCACGAAATCAACCCTTGAAATTACTAAAATATTCACAAAAGTCACTCTGATATCAGTCAACAAATGCTCACTAGTGACTGGCTCCCAATGGTATTTCTTGGAGTTCTAGTGAGGCAAAATGACCAATGGAGTTCATCGCGTCTGTTGTGAGACGGTAACGCACGGAGGACATTGATGGATATGCCGCTCAATCTCGTGGATTGGTTGAAGTCAGACATTAAATGTGTTGGATGCTGTCCGGCGCAGTGGTCGAAGCGATATACCACATGAAGACTTGCATTAAGTTTATGGAAACTTGGCGCAGAGATAATGACTAACTATTTGGTGAAATTAGAGGTTTGTTGATTTACATATGGAAAGACATTTTCACGTGATCATGATTTATTGTGCAAGTTGTTGATGTTGATTTTAACATCATGGAACAGCAAAACATTGGGCAGCTGTTTTGTGCCATGAAAGCGTTGCATAGCAATGCGCTTCTACATCTCAATTATGAATTGAACTTGAAAATGTCAGCATAAAATTCGAGGAATTAACATGCCGTCTGCTGAGCATAAATCGAATAGCTTAGATCTGTAAATGTCAGATATCATTTATTGCTATTGGTGATAATAGTCTTACATCAGATAATGCTGGACTATTTTTTCGGTAACTGCGGTTCTTTAGAACTCGGAGAAATACTGCATCTTAAAGTAACTACATCTTATTAAGCATATGATGATTGAGATTCTTTGTAGTTTTTCCTCCAAACCGTAACAAATTTCGTTACTGTGATAATTTTACTGATTCACTATTCTAGTGTGCAGATGGTCAAATACGGCAAGACTTTTTCGATCCAGTTTGTCACTTAACCAAGTTAATATGGTGCGATCACAATAATAATGGTTGTCTGATGTCCTTTCACAGTATCATAATATGAATCATTCATAAATGAAATTGTCATTGCAACTTGGATTTGTAGCATCCATTGTAAGATAATTTATTAAGTCAATCATCAAGAGACTAATAGGTGTCTTCTTCATGTTTACATCTATTGTGTTCATAAATGAACCTGTCAACTGAATCATATTTGAATGACAGTGAAGTTGGATGAGACATTTTAAATCTTGAATATATTGGAAGAGCGTATGTTTGTAAAAGATGAAGACGTTAGGCAACATGATGTTTTTGAACACACAGGATATTATATAGGCCATATTAAAACTTTCAAATTGAAAACTACGTAGGTGGACATATCAAAAGGATATTTGCTTAAAAATGTTGCATAACGTTTTACTACACAACTAAAATGATTTGCTGTTTGATGTTAGACACACTGACTGAAGTGAATAAAATTGTTTACCCATCAAATCGAATTATAATATGCAAAACAATGTGGCCTGAAATAATCAGCAGGCACATGATCATAATCCATTCAGTCAAATTCCACGAGAACGATTTCTTACTTTACATTATTCAGATGATTTGGCATACATCTGTGCTTGTTTAATTAAACGTCAATCATTATATTGTTTAAAGATCCCATCATATTAAAAGACTAGTCTATGAATGAAGGGCATTTTTTTCGACAAATCCTCTTCAGGTTATACAATCCATATATGGAACTATATGATCCGAAATATGGACAGGATAAGGGCAAATTTCACCTTTCAAAGCATGTGAATATAGGATTGCCAAACAAAATACAAGAAACTCGTTAATGTGGATATGACTGATATATAGAATGTTAACTTGAATCCACATACATGTCAGTTGCAATTTAAAATTCATGATTGGAATAAATATTGTTCAGATGGGGTAAGAGAAATAATAATTCAACTACAATTGGTCAGTTGTGTTTTGAGTAACAAAATGCCTAATTCTCATTGTGCAAAGTTTGGTGATGTGAGTTTTTACCACACAAGAATTATTATTCTCTTCAGAATTGAGGGTACATTTTACTGACAAAAAAATATCATGAAATCTAGGAACAAGACAGAATATTCAACTCAATTCTAGACAAAATAAGTGTGATTCTGTCAATGTCTATGGTTTCAAGAAGTGTTATTTTTGTAAACAATGATGTCACATCTAAACAAATTATAAACTTACCAGCATTAATTATGTGGTTCATGCTGTCAACAAACACAAACTAGTCCTTCAGTGTTTTTGTTGGGCTAATCGTGGACGCATGGTTCTAATTTATCTGCCAACCATCGTGCAACTTTGTGGTTTTGTGATGGATCGACCGTTGAAAGAAGAGGCCTAAGAGGGTTATCTTGTTTACGTAGGTTTTCAGTAAACCATACATGTGGGGCAATACGGTTAATTTCCATATGAGTATGATGGAGCGTGTGTTTGCACTTCAATCCCTAATCTATTCTCCCATTGGTTGAGATACATAGATAATCAATAATTTGTCTACACTGGATTAATACTCAAAAATATGTAGAGATTTTTAACACGGACACACACACTTTGTCTCACGCAGTGCTTGGTTGCTGTATGCTTGTGGATTTTATTAATCTTTAACATTAAAATATCTCGACAACTGACGTTCAGGCTTCTAAATAATCTCGAGTAAATCCATAACTATACTAGGAGATTTAGCCAGAGTTAAATACACAGTTAACGAGATATCATTTATTGGAGTCAGATATTGAGGAAATTTATCTCAACAAACTTGGTGAACCTCTACAGGTATCCCTGTGGGTATCAACAATTATGGAATTGTCAAAGATTACCAGTAAACCACAAATATAGTTTACTGTATGCTTGCCAAATTTACGTAAATGTTAATAGTTTAGTTGGTATGAGTGCTTGTTTTACAATTAGAATTTATCACAACATTGAATGATCGCATCAATTTAAGCCTGTTTTAAATGGCGTACATATAAAACTATATCGTCTTGTTTAAATCCATTTGACTGAATGAATAAATAATGTACCGACCACACGTATTATCGTTCATGTTTGCAGATAATTGAAAATCTAACACAAAGCGAATCCCTGAGAAATTTAAGTTTAACTGTTGCAATGATTGGTATGCTTCCTCAACTCTCTTTAAAGAACTGAAAGCCTACTGATAAACATCTCTCTACTCATTTGATATAGAATTTAGTGCATTGAACAATAATGGATAGAACTGATTTTTGACAGTGTGTCTTAGTTATTTATACACATAAAAGTCAAGTTCATGATTCTCTGTGTTCTTTGCTAATTGAAATCTCGTTATCAGCTTTGGTTTTGAATTCAAAAATAATAAAATGGAAGCACTGCTACAATAAGGTAAAATATTTACTTTCGGATATTGTTAACGTATCTCGTATGCATTAAGTCATGCATGTAATTTTGTGCAGGATTGTACGTCACTTGAAGGTAATTTGCAATGAATTTCCAGCATATCGATAAAGTAGAACATAAAAATCTCCAAACATAGTCAGAACCATCTGCATAGTCATTCGTGACTGATCGTCATGTTGGCAACAAAAGCGTTCAAATAACTGAAAACGGCTTTTTCAGCCAGATAAATATCTCAAGCATGCAGGGATTTGACAGAGTTCCATTCCCTATGATGATCTGTGGTACAGTCTAGAAATTCCTGACACGTCAAGTTTAATGCTATTTGATCATTTTCTAGTTGTTATCAACAGAACTTTCTCTTTCGATAATGAGAGCTGTCTTGAATTCCTTCAGTTTATTAGTATCTCCTAGGTAGGCTGTATTGAACCTATGTAATGCTGTTTGTCCAGTTCTTCAAAACTTTTTTAGTTTCAGTCTCATTATGGTAGTTACCAGTTAGTGATGATCTGAAGCTATGTCAGATTTTCTCCCGATTATCACTTCTTCTAACTACCTTTTGAAATTTTTACTGATGCGAATATGATTTTTCTGGTTCTGTGCAGTGCGATCTGATTAAGCACATGTAGCTTTGTGTGTGTGTGTTTGTGTGGGAATATTATACCACCTAAATACAATTTGTTCAATAAACACAAAGGTGAACATCTGTCACCATCCTCGTCGCATTCTATCAGTCCGTGTCGTCCTATTATATACTCATACCTAGTTTTGCCCATTCCGACTTTTGCGCTTAGATTTCCCCACATGATGTTTAGACTATTTCCTGGGCATTTCGCTGTTATCGATTGCAGCCCATTGTAAAACTGATATTTATTGTTCTCACAACTGTCGTTGTTGGGTGAATAGCATCAGATAACATTAATTTTAATTCCCTCATTCTGTGTTTTAAATGATGTAATTGTGATCCTTGGTTCGTGAGATTCCTGTCCTTTATGTGCATTTCGTGCGTCTTTGCACAGCATCACTTTACTTTGTTCTTAATCGCCAGAGTACAACTGCATCTGTCCCGCACGTATGGTTTTCTATTCAGCTTAAATTCAATGAGTTTCATTGATTCCTAAAACCGTCAATTTGTATCTAGTCATTTCCGTTGCTGTATAATTGGTCTTGTCGGTCTCACAAATTATCCAAATATTCCATGTGCCTATATTAATTATTGATCTGGTTATTTGGAGAAGCATAAGTCTATCATGAGGCATCAATATTCCACTTCGAATTCAAAGACAGAATTTACGAGAAGATGAAACAAACGAGTCCGCAAAGACATAGTAACACAGTACATGAACGAAACGAAGCATTACCAAAAGAGGATCAACGTTTTATCTCACAAACTGACGAAACTAAATAACGGCGATATTCAAAGAAAATGGCCGCAAAGTAGATCGAGAGATATAAGTCAATCATGTTCTAGGAGACGCTTAGCTCCTACAATATGTTGCTACCATCAAAACTCAAAACTGTAGACCACCTTGTAAATTCAAACAATCACACAGATTGTCGATGACCGCCGCGACAACTAGAACAGGTCCCGGAACAGTCGTTTATTTTACGTTCAAGACAGAGTAACAGATGCTCAGTTATTAATGGACACGGGAGCAGATGGATACCTGGAGAAACTGGCTCATGGACGGAGACCATTCAGTAGTTATAAGAGGAGTGACAACCAACTAAGTATACGTGAATTTAGTAGCGTCAAAATACAAAGCGGGTCGTATACGTTCCTTCTAAATGAGTGCGTTGATTTGAAGAGGGTATCATTCGATAACAGAGATCTTAAACATACTGTACAGCACCACGTTATGACGAAAGGTCCACCGACTAACGCAAGACCAAGAAGGCTAGACCCGAAAAAGTTAAAGATTGCGAAACAAGAGTTCGAAAAATTGATGAAGTTCGGTATCATAAGACCATCTAATAGTCCCTGGGCATCCCCGTTGCATATCGTTCCCTAAAAGAATGAATAAGTCAAGCCATGTAGGGCTTAAAGAGGCATTAACAACAGAGTATAGCAGACAAATATCCGGTACCGCACATCGACAGCATTATCACCGATATGTAAAGTGCCACGATATTTTCAAAAATTGATCTTGTTCGAGCTTATTGCCGCATTCCTGTGGCGGCAGAAGATATACCAAAAACGGCTGTATTCACTTCATTTGGGTTATTTGAGTTTTTGCGAATGCCCTTTTGTTTAACTAACGCAGATAATAACATCCAGCGATTCATTGATTGTTAGGGGTTTGAAGGAAAATACTCATATATCGATGATATGCTGGTAGCTAGCGCTACCGTAGAATAACATCTACAACACGTACGACAGTTGTTTACGAAACTTCAAGAACATTGCGTCACTATCAAAGTGGAGGAGTGTAAATTTGGAAGAGAATCATTGCAGTTTCTAGGTCAGGTGATAAATTTTCAACGTTCATGCAAGCTAAAACAGAAGTCGCTGCTATTCGTAACTATCCGTTGCCTGATTCACAAAAAAATTACGACAATTCTTCGGACTAATAAACTATTATAGACGATTTATTCCAAACTGAGAAACAATATTACAACCATTGACGGACGCTTTGCGAGGACATACCCCAACATTCCGTCTATCAACAGATGCCTTACAGGCTTTTGAGAACGCTAAGCGAGCTCTTAACGAGAAGACGACGTTAGTAGGAAGAAAGAAGGAAGCACCACTAGCCTTCATGACAGACGCATTGAACGCAGCAGTAAGAGCCGTATTGCGGCAGTTAGTAAACAGTACATGGGAACCTCTTTCATTTTTCTCTAAGAGATTAAGTCCTACTCAAACGAGATATAGTACGTTTGGAAGAGAACTATTGGCAATTTACTTAGCGATTAAACATTTCCAACATATGATTGAGGGTACCATTTTCACAGTATAAACTGATCATGAGCCCCTCACGAAAGCATTAAACGCCGAACAATATAACTACTCGCCAAGGGAAATTCGACAATTAGAATTTATTTCCCAATTTACGTCTAACATACAGTATATCAAAGGCGATAATAACGAATTGGCAGACGCGTTATCCAAAACGATGGTAAACGCTCTCATTTAATCCGAAATCGATTATCACAAATTAGCAGCATTGCAAAATATCGATGTCGAGTTAAACAGACCAAAATCTGCCAATACAACCTCGTTAGTACTCCAAAAAGCTCCATTGGAAAAAGTAGGCATCATGTGTGATATTTCAATTAGCCAACAACGACCATTTATTCCGAAGCCGATAAGAGATATGCATAATATTTCGCATCCTCTAATAAAAGCCACAATCAAACCAATCGGCGAGATTTTCGTATGGCTAAGTATGAACCGATATATTTTGTAATTGGAAGCAGGCTTGTACGAAATGCCAGAAAGTTAAGACACATCTCCACACCAGTTCCGCAGAAGGTCGTTTCCGTCATCCTGATAGCAGATTCGAGCATATACATTTCGATATTTTGAGGCCACTGCAGAACTCAAATGGCTTTAGTTACATTTTCACTTGCAATGATAATTTTACGCGATGGCCTGTAGCAGTGCCCACAAATAACATTGTAACCGAAACTATAGCCAAAACCCTAGCGCAGCTTTGAATTTCTTATTATGGCGTGCCTACAAATAAAACAACAGATAGAGGAGTCCAGTTTCAGAGCCGCCTCTTCCAACAACTCGCAGAGATCCTCGGAATAAAACAAATTCGCACAACATCCTACCATGCGATGTCGAATGGTATGGTAGAGAGATTACAACGACAACCTAAAGCATCACTTACAGCTGACATTAGCAAGCTCTCATTAGTTATGTTGAGTTTAAGATCAACAATCGAGCAAGATATAGCATGCTGCCCAGTAGAATTGGTTTATCCAACTACCCTACGTCTACCAGGAGAGTTTTTCACCTCAGGTAAAAGTGTTCCAAATGATATAGCCAACTATGTACAACGTCTAAGGCAGCATATGAACAATCTGAGGATAACGCTTCCGAGGCAACACTAACACTGGGTGTACATACCAAAACGACTTACTGACAGTACCCATGTGTTTATCAGAAGGGATAATGTGCAGTGACCCTTACAACCGGCCTATGTTGGTCTATTTAAAGTGACTAAAAGAAACGATATAACTATTACGATGGACAAAGCTGGAAAAACGGATATATTTAACATTGACAGAGTCAAACCAGCTTTAATCGAAACTGACGATCAGCCAGTACATACAGATACTTCGAAAACCGTCGAACCACCGAAACGTCAGTTGCAATCATCAATGACATCGACGAACACAAACGACGATAATCCAGCAACGACAAGATATGGCCGAAGAGTGAGAAAACCGCAACGATACATAGCTACAATTTTGAACTAATAATTTCTTTCACCTCTCCGAATGTAAATTTCATTTTCTATGTACACATCGAAAATTTTAACTTATCTATTATTATATCCCATATATTTTATGTATTCTTTCGGTCTTCCGTTATGGTCTTATTTGGCCTCACGGACATTTACGAACTCAAAATTACACGTATTTGTGATAACTTAGACGATAGTTCCGTCATATATCTTAATTTCGTAAATTTCGATATTTCCCATCCTGTTAGATTTGACATGTTTTTTCGCAAACACAGAAACTTTTGTATCTTTGTTTGCTGGGGAGGAGCTAATATAGCAACTCATGTGCAATTGAGTTAGTTCACATTTAATTCGGTTAAGTCATTTTATTAACCTATTAACGAACTGAGTCATCCATACAGCAACAAATTATCTATATCATTGTATCTTTTTGATTGTTGTGAATGCATGAACATGCATGCTTGAGCATTGCTTACTGCCTACGCATATATTCACTTTGCTAGCCATACTATTAACCGCTTAACTGGTTCGATGACTCATTCATTTCACTATGTATATTGTAGCGATAAATAATTCCCCAAAATCAAATAGCTCTGTAAGTTTTCGACATTGGATGCTGACAACAGTTTTAGTGGATTCATCTAGCTGAAGGCGCTCGGTCAAGCATCCGCACCAGATCACGTGTGGGAACGCCGTGCTCAACATCTGCCGCAATCGCTAGCCTGATTAGTGCAAACCACCCTCGATATATTGATGGCTTATCAAATATATCTTCAATCTCCTCACTTCTGTCTTTTGATTTTACTTGGTGGGTGCGCTTCGTACTAGAAGGTGTTACTGGTTAAAGCGTTGTCAAACTCCGAATACCTGTGGCATCTTCATTGGTGAGCCCGACGTGATCTGGTACACCATATTGTAAACTGTGAGTCTGTTCCTTTTTGTGATTTTATATATCATTGTCTTATTTTAATTTTTTTTAACATTGTGATATTTTTTCCCCCGTGTTTTTGGGTTTATATATATATTTCCCACTCGTTCACTTTTCGTACTTGATATATTAATATGACTGAAAAGAACCCTAAAGTATTTAAGTTAAAGACTGTGTCTCCACCCTCTTTCCAACTTATGCCTTTCTGGCCAGACAACATCGAAGCCTGGTTTTGTTACGCATAAGCCGACTTCTTCGAGCACGAGTGAACGATGCGCGTACACAATTCCTCGCAGTAGTCAAGGCACTACCGCGCGAATTTAACAGGTACGTGACACCTAGTATGTTTACTAGTGATGTTTCTGATCCATACCAAACCCTGAAAAATGCCTTCCTTAAACGCGGAGATCTAACCGATCAACAAAGGTTAGACCAACTCCTCGACAACATCGACCTGCAACACGGTTCTGCCACAGACATGTTGCAAAGAATGCGAGAAGTCATTGGCCAAAGAACCTTCGATGACAGCCTATTCAAACAACATTTCTTATCCAAACTTCCTCAACAGGTGCAAGCTGTTTTGGTCTCGTTCCAAAACAACGCCGTAGACGAGCTGACTGCATCTGCCGACCGCATTCTCGAAATCACTAGGTCTTCTAACGCCGAGGTTTTTTTAGTCAAAGAAAAGCCTCAAACGACCCAGAATGACATAACACAGTTATGTCATACACTTACGCGTTATCTCAAACTCTGTAACGACCGTAAACGATCACTTACCCCTCGGAGAAGCACATCACGTAGGCAATCTTTATCTAGAACTTGAGAGACGGATAATCCTGATTGGTGCTGGTACCATAACCAGTACGGAAAGTCCGCCAGAAATTGCAGAAAACCCTGCAATTTCCCCAACGCGAAATCCGTCGACGCGAAGAACGTTTCGGGAAACTTCCAAGCCAGCACGCGTTAACGGCGACCGTAGCCGGCCAACATAGCCGTCTTTTATATGTCACTGATGTGATAACGAGAATTCGCTACCTCGTAGATAATGGTGCTGAGGTTAGCGTTCTCCCAGCGAATTCCGACGACTGGCTACACGAGCCCGTTTTAAATCTACAGGCGGCAAACGGAAAGCCTATCGCTACGTATGGCCAAAGGTATGTTTATCTTAACGTGGGTTTACGCAAACCCATTCACTGGATCTTTGTTGTTGCAGATTTTTCTATGCCAATCATTGTTATGGACCTTCTACAACACCACAACTTAATTATCGATACGCGCAAACGGAGGTTAGTAGATGGAATCACTAATTTATGTTTGCCTGACTTCTTTTTCTGGATGCAGGTTATCTCCAGTCACTATTAAGCACACTATAGACCCCTTCTACCAACAACTACTTGATAAATATTCTGGCATTTACCAATCGCAACCGAAATTGCCGTGTGTAACCAGCAATGTTACACATCACATCACGACTACAGGACCACCTGTATTCTCGAAAGCACGCCGACTGACTCCCGAAAAGTTAAGGTTTTCGAAAAACGAATTCGACCATATGATAAACTTAGGAATCATACGACCGTCAAATAGCCGATGAGCAACTCCGTTGCACATGGTCCCTAAAAAGGACAGCAACGATAGGCGTTCAACTGGTGACTATCGGAGATTGAGTGCCAAAACCAATCCCGATCGTTACCCGTTGCCCCACATTCACGATTTGACAGCTACCTTGAAAGGTGCAACTGTCTTTTCAAAAATCGACTTGGTTAAAGAGGATAACCGAATTCCTATGGCCGCTGAAGACATTGCAAAAACCGCTATTATAACGCCCTTCGGACTCTATGAATTTTTGCGAATGCCTTCCGGTATTTTCAAAACTATATCGAAGGCCGTGAATTTACCATTTTTACCGACCATAAACCACTTACCTTCTCCTTAAGCTTTTCTTTGGACAAGTACTCACCACGTGAGTCTCGACAACTGGACTACATTTCGCAGTTTACTTCAGATATTTGACACATTTCTGGAGCAAACAATGTGGTTGCAGACGCCTTGTCTCGTATAAATTTTTTGAACAGTTCCCAAGGAATCGACCTTTAAAAACTCGCCCAACTTCAAAAAGAAGACAGTGATCTTCAGCACGAGTTGGCCTCAACAACAATTAAACTGCGCATTAAACAGATGGGAACAGGTAAGGAAACTTTACTTTGTGACACATCTACAGGTAGGGATCGCCCAATCGTGCCGAAACAATATCGACGCAACGTCTTCGATACGTTGCACAAACTTTCACATCCAGGTGTTCGTGCAATCATCAAGCTTATAGCAGAACGGTTTTGCTGGCCTGGTATGAATAAAGACGTGAGGGAGTGTGCACGCTCTTGTGTAAGCTGCCAGAAATCTAAAGTTATTAGGGATAACAAATGTCCCTTAGGCTCGTTTAAAACTCCCGGTGCTCGCTTCGACGATGTTCATTTGGATTTGGTAGGACCTTTACCAGATTCGAATGGATATTTTTATCTTTTAACATACGTAGACCGTTTTACTCGATGGCCAGAAGCAGTACTCATCAAAGATATTACTGCTGAAACAGTGGCCCGTGCCTTCGTCGAGAGGTGGGTAGCAAACTTCGGCTGCCCAACAACCATTATCACAGATCGTGGACGTCAGTTTGAATCTGAACTGTTCCGTTGTCTGACCATGAAACTAGGAATCACTTGCTTTCGAACGACGGCCTATCATACACAAGCAAACGGGTTAGTAGAACGTTTTCACCGACAACTAAAAGCGTCATTATCAGCCTCAAACATTTCTCAATGGACTGACGCTCTTCCACTCGTCTTACTAGGCATACGCAATGCAGTGAAATCTGACATTGGATACACTGCATCTCAACTCGTTTATGGTACGACCCTTCGACTTCCAGGAGAGTTCGTGGATCCTTCATCCTCTTCGATGGACATGGATCTAACCTCCTACGCGAAAATGCTGACAAACGCAATGCGTTCAGTTAAACCTGTTTCCACTCGACCACGATCAACTGATGTTTTCGTTCAACCTGACTTACTACAAAGTACACACGTCTTCGTGCGTCGAGACTCGCATCGACGACCTCTCGAATCAACATATGAAGGACGTTTCAAAGTTCTTCAACGCGAACCTAAGTACTATATAATAGATAAGAACGGAACCAACGAAAGCATCAGTATCGATCGCCTCAAAGCAGCGTATTTAGAAGGAAATCCTATTCACGTCGATTTTCCTTCAATACAATCGCACGACACAACACCGTTAGAGCGTTATTTATTGGCAGTTACCGAGACGAACTGTAAACGGAGTTTAAGGAATATATCGAACACCGACCACCACAAAGGTTGAAAACGATCTCGAAAATAATAAATGATATTTAAGGTGTACAACAATTCGTTAACAAACAGTGTACATAAAATGAAAATTCATATCAATTTTTAAGTGACTGATTAGCAAGTATACATATTAGGTTTGTAAATTGGAATTCATGGTCAAGTTATATTATAGCAGCAAGCCAGTTAGAATGAAGAATGTGCTTTTGTGTGATACTTCGAAAATTGAGTAATTTTGATCTTTCATTACTTAAAAGCGCTATAGTAGATTATTCATAATGTTAAGAAACAACAATGTAAAGTGACTGAACGGGTGAATTTCACATACTGAGATTTTATTTAACATACCAATTTGTTGCCTCTTATTTCAGACTATTTTGGGTATGGTAGAATCTCAGTGAAGTGATTTTATTTATGATTCGTCCGATAATTAGAAATTAATAATAATTTTTTACGCATTACGTTTTCATCGTGTTGTCTGGTTAATTCACTACTCTAACACTCAGGTGAATCGATCAATGAAAATTTTATAGGCAGTAAGATATTTTCTACATAAATATTGACATATAAAAGAAAGTCTTGAAACAAGACTCATATGAAAGTGTTTGAACTCAGATTGATGATGTTATGTAACAATCGTTTTGTAAAATATTGAACTAGAAAAATCGATAATGAACCTTAAACAGCTAAACTCCAACAAATTTGATTATTTCTATTGTGTAACACTGATTTATGCAAACCATATGTTGCTCAGCTGAGAAGTGATTTCTAAAGCATGTGGTCACAGAAACTCATCCTAACGTAATTCATCCATTTGGATTTTTTATATACAGTGTTTGACGAAAGACAACTGTGTTATGTTATTGAACATTCCTCCTGTATTATTATATTTGTAGATATGAGTAGTTGTTTGTGAATAATGTGAATGATAATAATCTGTGATCACTAAGACAATCATCATCAATCACTTTAACTATGCAATCCTCTTTCAATTCATATCGATAATGTTTGTTTATCAATGCGTGTTCATAATGGTAATCATTATTGCGAGAGTTTATATAAACTGTATATTTCAGTACAAAAAATACATCTGTTAAACTCCTACCTATAGATATTCTTTACACATTAAAATGACAAGACATTCTTGAAAATGACAACCATAAATTACAATTTACATTGTTAGTCCCTTTGTCTGTTTTTGACATGCCAAACATGTACCACTGCCTGTTAACAAAAGTACTAAGGTGTTTGTGTATCATCGTATAGAATAACATAATCGAAAACCAGGTAAATTTATTAGTATTTGTCAATATTTAACATCACAACTGTTTTGTTTTGTAAAATCCTTCAAAAATTTTGCTACTAGTCGTAGGATGAAATATAATAAAGTATTTTATGCAGGAATTCTCTATTGAGATTGCCAACACAAAAATTACGTTTATATCAAATTGATTAAATGACCATAAGAGCCATTAAATGATTGTTTGCTTGTTTCATGGTTAAATTTTAAAGTTTATACATCAAAGGTCAGCCACAAGCAAGAAGTTCAGTGTCAACTTAAGCTATTCACTTATTGGTTGGTTGATATTTTAACATGTTCATTTGCAAGGTCATGCGTCAACTGTTCACACAGATTGGTTGCATCACTTATATATGCTTACTTAGGGAACAGTTGAAAATCATTTGTGAAAGATCAATTGTCTCTTTTCACATGAATTTGTTAACATGTGTCGATAAAACTACTGATGTTGCGATGTTGTTATGTAGCATTATGATAGCACAGGCGTACATGAATATCAGAGTAGTGTTTTAACTTTGTAAAACAATCCACTTGGTAATCTTTATAACCTTATTCTCAACAGTGATTGAAATTGGAAGTCAATCAGAAGCGTCAAATTCCATTTACTAACGGATAGCACAAAGGAACGATACCGGCGGCCTGCTTGAATATCTGGGCTACTTGTTTCCTCCCATCTAGATATTTCGTCAAGTTATCTTTTTTCATGTTTGTTTTAACACATTATTATGTCTAGTGAGCTCACAAACTATTCAAGCGTGTTTATGAAAAGTTTACAATATTTCGCTGTACGGATTACAAAAAGGTACAACCAGCGACATCATGGTGGCTTGCAATTTGCATTGAAACGTATGAACATTATTCAGATGTCGATTACCGAACTCCTAACATCTAACTAGCCACCACACAACATGTATCGTCAGGATCGATCAAGATATAAGAAAAGGAAACTTGTTAAAATACTTTATGCTGAGAATTCTATATTGCACCAAAAATATAATGATCAATAAAGCTTATAATAATAATAAAAAAATAATAATGACAAAGGTACAAGCTCAACCAGTGAATTTGAGACAGAGAGGTCTTGGCGAGCGATATTTAAACTATCAATATTTAAGCTACAGAAAGCTATGTGGGTAGGCTGTCATGTGGTCAAATGTACACGTTTATACAGACAAGATAGTGATCATAATAGTACAACCAAGTAGATGTGTTGTTATTGCTTAAATAACGCTATGTGTTAAGTAATTTAATATAAGGGCTTAACCAAATTTAATCATAATCAAAATTGATTGTAGGAGAGTTGTTATATGTTTGCGTTCACAAACTTCAAATGTTAGTCATAATCATGTGCTCATCAGTGACCATCTTCATGAGGTGATTCCCGAAAATCTAATGAAACGACATGATCAATAGAGCTTAACCATTTCAAATGAGAAACCTTGTTGTATGTGTCATTCGATATCAGCCGTTCAATACTGTATATAAACCGAATCTGAAAACCTGAACCAAATACGTGCTCGGAGCAATAATTGATCACTGAATGGTTTAAACATCTTGGGTTTAACTTCTGATGAAATGGGGTCGTGTATGTTCATAACCGATGAGCTGGATATTAGGACAATGTATTCAATGTTTATTTCATCCAAGTCAATCTGTGGTACAAACTATAAAATTGCAATGTCAGTTAATTATAAGAATGAGTTAGAATAAAAAAATAGAGGACATCGATTATATCAGTGTTTATCAATTAACATCGAAATAACAGTTTGAAATAATTTCACTAGTCATATTACATTCACACTGTATCATAAGTCAATGTTTAATTGTTCAATCATACTTATCAATGAACTGTTAGAGTTGGGTATTGTTGTTCAGGATGGAAATATAAGCATGGTAGTTAAAATATGTAACTCTTTAAAAGGAACACCATCTAAATTACTCACCAGCTCTATAAAATTCACTATCAATGGTGTGCAATAGTTCACAGTGTTCATCAACTGCACTGTTTGCATCTAGCTTCAACAGTAGTACTATTATAAACCACAGATCACTTGGATAATGTTTATTCTTTGTATGGGTCACCTTAAAAACATGCATTCATTACTCGATCAAAAAATGTTTTCAGAACATCAGGATGTTACAGTATGAGTGTAGCTGTCAAACCACTGGGTTAAAATACAATAGTTTACACTTTCAATTCCAATTCATTACCCGACATAGCACTTGGTGAATATCACATACAAATCGAAACTAATTCAAAAGTTCAAAGGATGTTTATTGTAGAATTTGTACAAACAGTCTTACTTACGCCTGTTACTCCCAATGGAGCATAGGCTGCCGATCAGCATTCTCCAACCCACTCTGTCTTAAGCCTCCTCTTCTAGTTCCATCCAATTCTTGTTCATTTTTCTCATATCTATCTCCATTTCCCGGCGTAATGTATTCTTTGGTCTTCCTCTCTTCCTTCGACTTTGAGGATTCGATGTGAGGGCTTGTCTTGTGACGCAGTTCGGTGCTTTCCTCAATAAGTGTCCTATCCACTTCCAGCGCTTCTTCCTGATTTCTTCCTCCACTGGGATCTGGTTCGTTCTCTCCCACAGTAGGTTGTTGCTAATAGTGTCCGGCCAGCTGATCCGAAGTATTTTGCGTAGAAAATTGTTAATAAGCACCTGTATCTTTTGGAAGACGGATTTCGTAGTTTTCCAAGTTTCCGCTCCATGCAGTAGAACTGTCTTGACATTTGTATTGAAAATTCTGACCTTGGTGTTGGTTGTCAATTGTTTTGAGTTGCAGATGTTCTTCAGTTGTAAATATGCTGCTCTTGCTTTGCCAATCCGTGCCTTCACATCTGCATCAGATCCACGGTGTTCATCGATGATACTGCCCAAATATGCAAAGGTTTGTGCATCTTTCAAAGCTTTTCCGTCATTTGTGATTTGATTGTTGCATGCTGTGTTGTACAAACAGTCTAGTAGATATGATATTTCATTTACTACGCGTATGATAAATAATGTCACAGAAGGTTTGCGGATCTTCCATTCTGAATGTCAGTAGTAGTTTAATCGACTATTGATTGTAATTATTTGTATGAGTGCTTCCCAGTTAATAACGATTACAATTTGTATTTTATGCAGTTTCTATTGACAATGTGAACTCCCTCAATAGATAGGTCAATATTTCTATTGAGTAGATGGAATGTGGATAACAATGGAATCCACAACGCTCGCATTATCCTTTTCTGGGGCTCGTTAGCTCAATTTGCCTGCCTCTCAAAAATGGTATTCATTCTGGAATTCACACTCAGTAGCTTTTGTTTAAAATACACAGCATATGTTCTTTTAACTAATGTGTCTATGCAGTCACTCACTTGAGCATCCAGTATGAAGTTCAATTCATTTCAGTTAAATATTACAACAACACAAGTATCCAAATATCACTAGAAAGTGATTTAAAATCTTAAATTTTCGTTTGAAGTAACTAACTTCACTTGTAGCTCTTCTAGAGTTATCGACGCTACCAAGCCCGGGTAAATGAGGAGGGTTGGTCGTGAGGTCGGCAACCTCATCCCTTCAAAATCAATCTTGCTGAGATATCGCCAAACAGATTGTTGGGTAAGATGGAAGTAACTTGCTGATTAGAAATTCTACAATGAACTTCATACGGTAATTTGACTTGGTAATCAATGTCTATTATTATAGAAAATAAGTGTAAACTAAAAAAAATTACTCCATTTTCAGCGCAGAAAAAAAATCTTTTTTCCGAAATAAAAACGAAACAGAAATTCAATAAAATTCTTCGAAGAAGAAAAACGTGTCGAATTTTGTTATTCAATCAGTCATGTTTATGATGCATATCAGAATGATTTCATTATGGTTGACAAGTTGAATAATGAATATTTCTGATAGTAAATAAATAAACAAGACTCAAAACTTGCTTGATTGACAGCCTACAAACTATTCACTGAAGTGTTTCGTTTTTAGTTAGAGGCTTGAATACGTGTACAGTGATTCGAGTTGCAATAGTGACACAACACAATATACTAAGTGATAGACTGTAGTGATTCACGGTAGTCAGAGAAGAATTCTGGAACTGTGTTTTGTGCTTACTGAGATTTGTTAGCAAGTTATGCGAGTAATTGGTCCACCAGGTTGGTTAGTACCTGTGAGGTTGCGCCACAGCATTGAGCTGTTCTATTCAGATTGTAGCGTCAAAGCCTATATGATATCTGGTTATCCTATGAAGTGGGATTGAGCTGTACTGCCCGGTTTATAAAATGTAAGTCTGGGAGGTGTCTGGCTTTCCTGTTAAACGGGTTTGAGCTGTACTTTTTGGGTTGTCACGTGAAAGTCTGGATGGTGTCTGGTTCTCCTGAAAACCAGTGTAAAATTGCACTGATCAACAAGGGTATATTATATAATAACTGCGAGTAATACTAAAGGAACTGGTGTCCACTTCAGTATTCAAATCTGTATTCCCTATCAATCACTTCAATTCTTCTAACATCAAAACATACTACACGCGATGTTGAGCCACTTAGACTGAGAACTAGTCAAATTTACCTTCGTTTATTACTAAAAATAAATGTTTTCTGGAAGTTGAGTTTACTAGGCTGATTTGTTTGATTGTGAAGCTGTCAACTACATTCTCGACAATAATATCAACAAAAATGTTCGACAGAAGTATTATCAGATGTTGTGCTTACACAATACTTTCCATGTTAATCACTTGACAGAACATCGTACAAATACACTAAAATCAATACTCAAGAAGATAATTCCAAAGCATTACAACTTATTATTTAATACAGATAATGCACTGAAAAAGGTAATAAGACTAGAACAAACTATGGTAAAGAACAAACACCTACGTATCGATTAACTAATTTCATTCATATGAATGGGAATGTTGATATTTCTTCGAAGTAAAGGAACATTCATTGGCTAACTATCATCTGATGGATATTCAAACTGTTACATTTGAAACAGATTCAAATATCTCTATGAATATATTTGAGAATTAGTAATTGAATTCCACAACAGTTACTTTGTTTTGTTTAGGATTTCTCAATTGAATTTGTAGAATTATGGTCTACCATATTATTAGTACTGCTCTAATAATAGACCTAATCCCAAAATTGTAGATTTGTCATGATACAACTCCCTAATCCATAAGATCTTACGTGGAAGTTAAATCATCGTCTACATCAACTCATTGCATCGTAAAATCTATCAATACAAATAGAACAATTTATTTAACATGAATAGAAGATATAAGATGACATTCAGCAGGGATCACGCCTGCAAGGGTGAGACATGCAATCAGATCAACTCGAATTAATTCTATTCATTGTTCCTACCTTATCCACCGTTTGGTTGAATATGCATTTCCCAGTTGCATCATGTTCAGCATCATATTAGTATTACACATTGTGAGATCAAGAAAGCTATTGGTTATCTATTCAAATATCAACGAATTATTCATTAAACTATTGAATTCACATTCATACAACCTTGTTGAATGGGGATTCAAGTTGAGTTTTATAACATAACTGTTCTTTATATTAACTACTACAATTGATCATTGATCATTATCATGTTGTTCATTTTAAGTGATACAGTATAGATTTGATGCAATCTGCTATTGAAGCAACGATCGGCCTGCACAAAATCATACACATAAATCAGCACATATTTTGTAGTCCATGATCTGACTTCAATTAGATCATATGCATGTTTGCTATCGCCTATCCTCGTTATAATCCAGTGACTAAAATCGCGTTATTCAATAACGAAATTAAATAAGTTAAATAAAAAGAAATGACTTTTGGATGCATATATTCTGTATGGTTGTTGATCCAGACAAATGAACGGGGAAACGATGAGAAAAGAAGAAAGAGAAACAAAAAAAATGCGCGGTGGAGATGGCTGGTAAGCCAACTTCCCATTTAACCAACCGTTAATCAATATTTATAAGGACATAAAAATAAGTTACAGACATATGATGAGTAATAGGATAAGAAGTGTACATACACCTACTCGCTCATATAAAAACAGTCAAGATTGATAAGCAAATAATTAACAAAGTCACAATGTGACTCAAGTAGAATGAATAGAATTGGCTATCTGAAAGCTAGAATAAGGTATATATATATATATGTTTCACCTTATTGTATGAATATTTTCATCATTTAATCTCCTTTAAAGTCGATACAGAAACTGAGAACTTCTACTGATGATGAGATTTTAAACTGACATGGAACTAAGAGAGTCATGAACTTGACTAGTGTGTGTATAAATATTAAAGCCACACAATACAATATTGTTTAATGTTGAAGGATTAGAGAGATAATCAGCAGTTGGCTTTCATTTCTCTAAAGATGAAATAGGAGTTCAGGAAGTATATCATTCATTGTAATAGTTAGTTAAAACAATTAGTCCCTTTTTTAAAAATTTGGTACAGAAATGGAAGATAAAATGGAAATGAATAGTGTCATTGTTTTTCTTAAATTATATTATGTCTTGTATAAATTCATCGATTCTGAGAACATTTCACATGATACGTTATTAGTTCTGGTCATTCAACAGTTTTTTTTAAAATGGGAAGATTCAAGTAAAACAATATCAAATGAATTAAATTCACCTCAATGCACAAGAAAGTGGCTATCAGAATTCAGTAGCTAAGTAACTAACGCGATGGTGTTTGAAGCGAACGGTACTGGGTTCGAGTCCCGTAGTGAACATGAACTCTGAGATGCAGGCACATCCAGCTGACGGGTCTTAAACGGGGAGAAACGCGCGCGTCAATAACGTAGAAGAACAGACAATGAAGTTATCGTTTATTTCATATGATTGATGTAGTCTGTGTGTGTGTGTTCAGCCAAACAATTGTATCCGTTTCTTTTACCATTGACACAGACAGACAATAGATATATTATTATATATAAAGTGTCACAAATAAAAATAATAAATGTAGTCTTTATTTTGTCGTTTTCACAAATCATTGAATATGCATGTTACAGTCAGTCTCATGAAAAGCTTACACAAAATTATTAAACTCGACTTAAGTAAGAATGTTTTTATGAGTCTTACAGGAGCATCAATACAGTATGTTACATCCAAAGTTGAACTACTTGTTACTTTATTCCTCAGTTTATCATCGGCTATCACAGTGAATATCACAAAAGATCAAATTCCTAGAGATTACCAGTAGATCACTATGTAGAGTTTACTATATGCATGCCAATGTTACATAGATGTTAATAATTTAGTTGTTATGAATGCTGATTTCATTATTCAAGTTTATCACAACATTGAATGATCACATCAATTTACGCCGGTAGGTTGTCCACACATTTGATTCATTTAATTTCAAACAGGGTACATATTAAAATGTATAGTCCTCTTTCAAATGAATTCAATGAATGAAAGAATGAATAATATACTGACCACACATACTTTAGTTCATGTTTGCAAATAATTGAAAATTTACCACAAAGCAAATAACTATTACAATGAGTGATATACTTCCTGAACTCCTATTTCATCTTTAGAGAAATGAAAGCCAACTGCTGATTATCTCTCTAATCCTTCAACATTAAACAATATTGTATTGTGTGGCTTTAATATTTATACACACACTAGTCAAGTTCATGACTCTCTTAGTTCCATGTCAGTTTAAAATCTCATCATCAGTAGAAGTTCTCAGTTTCTGTATCGACTTTAAAGGAGATTAAATGATGAAAATATTCATACAATAAGGTGAAACATATATATATATATACCTTATTCTAGCTTTCAGATAGCCAATTCTATTCATTCTACTTGAGTCACATTGTGACTTTGTTAATTATTTGCTTATCAATCTTGACTGTTTTTATATGAGCGAGTAGGTGTATGTACACTTCTTATCCTATTACTCATCATATGTCTGTAACTTATTTTTATGTCCTTATAAATATTGATTAACGGTTGGTTAAATGGGAAGTTGGCTTACCAGCCATCTCCACCGCGCATCATTTTTGTTTCGCAGTCTTCAACAGTATGTTGCCACCTAGAAAGACAATAAAACCGATGAATCAGTATCGTACGAACACTCGTAGCATCCAGGTGGGTGTAAGGGTACTTGTCAAAGCCTATCAAGGTAATAAAAGATGGGAAACAGGTGTCATAGAACGTCGAATCGGAAATGTACTGTTCCTAGTCCGGAAAAGTGTCGCAAAATGCATGAGAAACATAAATCAAACGCAAAGAAACAGCAGTAGAGCGGTGTCAGGAAGCCAGCTCCTATTTCAATTGCTCGTGGATTCACCTCAGAAATGCCATCATGAGCGCAATCATAGAGGAGGCAAACGACACAAGGGAAAAGTTGTACAACCCTCGAGAGTGATGGACCGTAAGAGGAATGCGGCCACAAAGGTCCAGGTGGATCCTAGAAAGAAGTCTTACAAAACGGACTTTAAAGGAGCGAGGTGTGACGACGGACCACGGATGAACTCGAGGAAGCTATAAGAGGCTCAGAAGGAGCCGATGATATTCCACCCAATCACCGTTAGGAAGGATATTCTAGAATCCCTACGTGATGCTTCCCGATTGGACAAGGCTAATAACCCCCTGTATGCGGATTGGAGGACTATAATGATGATTATTATTCTTACTAAAACTATAAATACCTGACAATTTGTACCCATAATTGACACTGTTTGGAATAACATTCCTTTCACTAGTTTTCTGTCTTCTATTTGCGACTTGGAAGGGTTTGGGCGTTCGTGTGTTCAGTTGTACGCGTTATATCAAGTAAATCAACCATCTCTAGATATGACAAAGAATCCAATCACAATTGACGGAGAAGCTTTGAAAGATGCACAAACCTTTGCATATTTGGGCAGTATCATCGATGAACACCGTGGATCTGATGCAGATGTGAAGGCACGGATTGGCAAAGCAAGAGCAGCATATTTACAACTGAAGAACATCTGCAACTCAAAACAATTGACAACCAACACCAAGGTCAGAATTTTCAATACAAATGTCAAGACAGTTCTACTGCATGGAGCGGAAACTTGGAAAACTACGAAATCCGTCTTCCAAAAGATACAGGTGCTTATTAACAATTTTCTACGCAAAATACTTCGGATCAGCTGGCCGGACACTATTAGCAACAACCTACTGTGGGAGAGAACGAACCAGATCCCAGTGGAGGAAGAAATCAGGAAGAAGCGCTGGAAGTGGATAGGACACTTATTGAGGAAAGCACCGAACTGCGTCACAAGACAAGCCCTCACATCGAATCCTCAAAGTCGAAGGAAGAGAGGAAGACCAATGAATACATTACGCCGGGAAATGGAGATAGATATGAGAAAAATGAACAAGAATTGGATGGAACTAGAAGAGGAGGCTTAAGACAGAGTGGGTTGGAGAATGCTGATCGGCAGCCTATGCTCTATTGGGAGTGACAGGAGTAAGTAATCAGTGAAGTGTAACCAGATCTGTTGTCAGACATTGATGTACCATGGCAAAACTTCGATGATTAGTTTAAGTTTGACAATAAAACCGTTGGATGTCGGCCGGGTCAGTGGTCTGGAAATTAATTGCTCGCGCGCAAGACTGATAGGTTCTGGGTTGTAATCTCGCGGTGGATGGAGTCGTGAATGCGCACTGCTGAGAGGTCCCATACTAGGACGAAACGACCATCTGGTGCTTCCTGGTTTTCCATGATGGTCTAGCTTCAACTGACTTATGATTTCAATCAGTGAAATTTCTAAAATCTTCACAAAAACCCT
This sequence comes from Schistosoma spindalis, assembly GCA_946903255.1. Lineage (NCBI taxonomy): Eukaryota > Metazoa > Platyhelminthes > Trematoda > Strigeidida > Schistosomatidae > Schistosoma > Schistosoma spindalis. Next base: position 99,786 of record OX336424.1, read on the forward strand.
TCTGATAAAATTTTAACAGACAAATTTTTTTTATTTAGGTGATCGAATATCCCAGTAGAGCACGTCATGAACCAGTTGTTCTGGTAGCATTTGGTTGAATTTCATTCATAAGTTGATAAATGCGAACAACAGTTGTTTCTATGGAAGTACAGCTAATTGCATGTCCATTCACTTTTAGATCTGCCCTTGACGCTTGAAAATAATCTCTATGTCAACCTAATAAATCATAATTACACATTAACATAGTTACACAGAACTTTACATATAACATTTCGCTTGATAATCTCTGATTGACTTATTGGATATCGATTTAGAATGTGGACAATCAGTTCTGTTCACCAGAATGTGTTTTCTTTCGCTTTTAGACAAAAAATAGAACGAATGAAATGTCTGATTTATCATTTCAATCTATCAATCGATTCATTTGAACAATATTCTTTATGATACAATCACTAGTGTAATGTCTTACATCATTAATTTGAAGAAATTTATAGGTGTATTTAAAGTAAGAAACAAAAGAGTAGGAAAACATACGAGGGAATAAATACCCGATTGTTTGATTATGTAATTAGTTAAAGTATGCTGGGTATAAACAAGAGGATATTACGTAAGCGATGTTAGACTTGAAGTGCTTATCATATATGATATAAATGTCGGTATAGTTTTTATAGTGGCTGGGACATGTATTACGCATGCCCGACCACCGACTGCCCCGACGTGCGATGTTTTCTGGTGTAGGAGTAGGTTGAAAGAAAGCTAGGGGCGGCCAGACCAAAACATGGCACAAATCCATGAAGTTACTAACAAGTGGAATGAGCCATATCAGTAGGTGTAGACTACCTGGTTAGTGTCCGCGAGAAGATAGCAACCGATAGCTAGAGATCTTGAATGACATGGCTCAAAACCGTTTGCAATGACGCAGATGTATCCCTTCTTTGTGTTCTCTCAAACCCTAATTTTCTGAATTCTTTATGTCCTTTATTTTCTTTCTAAATCTATTCCACTGAATTATACTCCTTAAATCACATCATCAAACCTCAATGTTCCCTATCACTACTTATATTTTCACTACTTTTCTACCACTACGGGATTTGAATCGACAACTGAATCTCTGTGCTAATGTGGTATGGCAACTCGATCTGATGTATGTACGTACGTACGAAGTTCCACGTTGTTACTGACTGACTGCAAGTTTTCATGGTTAGAAGTGTTCGCTGAATGGTTCACATAATCAGGTTCTAAATATACGTCTATTATAGAAATCTAACCTAAATTTCATTGAAATGCATGAGACAACAAAACTATAGATCTATGAGAATTCTTCATTTTGGAGGTAATTTTCATCATACATAAATATTTGTTCTGTTTTAATTCGTAGGGTATTTGTAGGTAGTTAGTCAACTACAACGTAGGATCAGGCACATATATGTGCATCGGTTCAAGTTGCCACGCCTCATCAGCACAACAAGATGAACATCAAATTCATAGAAGCAATAACCTCAGTGATTGTAATATATGAAAGAGAGATTATATATAAGTATATGATAGACGAGGGAAGAATTATTTCGTAGAAAGAAAGGTATAATATAAATATAATCCCACAGTATAAAGGAAGCAGAAAGTGTGTATTTACCTACGCCAATGTGATCGAATTTGTAGGTAGAACAGGTAGGTGACTATAGTTTAAAATGTCAACCGACGTTTTATCGATGAAATAGTCTGAAGATATCGTTTACCTTACGAAGTGTGAATAACTTGAGTTTTCACTCTCTCAGTTCCAGTCTATGATTGAAAATGGAATAGACCACACAAACTGAATATTGTAACTTGTGCAATATCAGTTATCCTGTGAACCTATTCATGGATTATCAAATATATTTTGATCACAGATTTGCTTCCAATCTTCACTGATGAAGTCTTTTTCGAATAGTTCCTTAAAGAAATTGAAGGACGCACAACAGTAATTATGGACAAGGAGGAATACGTCTAAAAAGTCGAAAAACTACTTGAAGATAAGAACACATACAAACTAATGGATATATATCCCGTCAAGAAATAGACCACAGAATCTCAAAGATTTTAAACAAGCTAGTCAAAGCAGAAGATATAACAAAACAAGATCAATGGAGAATGAAATCCAATAGACCAGTACTCTCTCGACTCCAAGGCAGACCAAAAATACACAAACAAACATTCCACTACGTCCAATTGTAGCACTGCCCGGAACGCCGACGTACAATTTGTCAAAAGAAATTTCACGAATACTGAAACGTTAAGTCGATTCATCCAAACACTCCATCAAATCCCCTACTCAATTCCTGGACCAAATTAAGGACATTCAAATCAACAACGACAAACTGATGGTATCCCTCGATGTAACAGCATTATTCACCTCAATTAAACCAAGGTTAGCAAAAGAAACTATATCTCTGCTCCTCGCCAACGACACAAATCTCACAAAGCACACGAAGCTTCAAATTCAAAGTCACTAGAACTCATCGAACAAACGAAAGGGACACGAATAGTGTCACCAATATCATGACTGATCTCAGAAGCAGTCATGCGAAGACCAGAAGCCGCGATATTACCAGTGATCAAGCCAAAAATTTGGATACGATATGTAGACGACACATTCGTTATCGTCAAAAAGAATGAGCTATCATTTTTGGATATATTAATCACTAGAACCGATACAGAACAACTAGAAATTCAGGTATGTAGGAAACCCACCCATACAGATCAAATTCTCAACTACAGTGGCAATAACCCAAGAGCACATAAAATCAACTGCGTACAAACTTTGTTCAAGAGGACGAGGACACACTGCAGCATACTGGCAGCACGTAGAAAGGGAGAGAACTATCTGAAAGACGTACTTCGAAAGAACGACTACCCAATCAACATCATTAAAAAATACCAACCACACGCAGTGTCAGGACCCAAGTCAAGCACAGAAATCAACAAACGGATCACCTTAACTTACATAAATGGGATATCAGAAACCGCAATGAGACTGCTGAAAACCTTCGAGATAGGTGTGGCACACAAACCGACAAATCAATACAGTCAATCCTATGCAAACCAAAGGATGAAAAAACAAAAGAAGATAAATCAAACATCATCTACAAAATAAATTGTATCAATTGCGACAAACACTACATCGGACAAAGTGGACGCCCTCTTCAACTTCGCCTACATGAACATCAACTAGCAGTCAAACGGCATGATATCTCCTCACTTATATCAATACACGTGGACAACTGCGGACGCACATTCGATTGGTAAAGTGTGGAAATCGTGGACAGAGGAAATTCGAAGACGACGAGGGAATTTTTAGAAGCCTGGCATTCATGTCAATCAGCAATCGACAAACACATTGAAATCGATCCAATTTATCAACCAGTCAGTCAAGTTATGTGCAAATATAGAAACAAGTATCAAACCAATAAGAGACACAACCAAGACAAAGAAATAAACAATAACAAATTTAAGGTCAATAAGAACGAATCAACATCGAGGTGTACAGAACAAGCTGTGAAACGCATGTGGAGAAATTTGAACACTTAACTTCTATCTGAAGTTTGTGCTGATGATGTCGTCCAGAAGAACGATAAAAGCTCCACTACCGAACCATCGAGCTCAGAGAACAAAACTCCACCAAAAAACTTTGAAGGGTTTTTGTCATTAATCGAAATTTTATTTTACGATTTTATAAATCGCCCATTGTTCTCATTCTTTTATTTCGTTCTCCGTTATACTCGAAACTGGATATTTTATATAAAACAATGATAACTCCGTGTAACGAAGACTTTTCGAAGACTATCTTTATTAAGAATGTGGTCCTAGGTACGTAGGCGATACTCAGTCTCACAAAAGGACGAAACGACCGCCTAGTGCTTCCAGGTTTTCCATGACTGTCTAACTTCAATTGTTTCAAGTATTTATATTACTGTAATCTCCACAAAGCCCCTTCCAATATTAATCAACATATGCAGACTAGTAACTGGCTTTAAGAGGTATTTCCTAAAGTTTTAGTAAGAAGTCGTGGCCAATGGATTTCCACCGGGTCAGTTATGAGATAGTAACTCAATGAAGACAATGGTGGATGTGTCGCTCAATTTCGCGGATTAGTTGAAGTTAGATATTAACACCGTTGGATGTCAGCCAGCACAGTGTGGTCTAGAGATTAAGTGTTCGCGAGCGAGACCGATAGGTCATGTGTTCAAATCCCGTGCACGGGATCATGAATGCACATTGCTGAAAAGTCCCTTGATTGGACGAAACGACCGTTTAATACTTTCAGGTTTTCCACGGTGGTCTAGCTACAATCGACTCACGATCTCAACTATTAATATGCCTATAATAACCACAAAAACCTATTCTGATATGAACACATGTTTGATATAATTTTATAAGTTACAAGATTGGTCACAAGTTTACTTACAAATGTCACATTTGTCTATTATATGACAGTGACCACGGTCAGGACTAGGTGAGAACATAGGACCAATAAAGACTCTAGACTGCTCGTACAGGTTTTATGCGTGATTGATCCGGTCTACAAATTACTGTTCTCTAATTTGCGGTATCATTACGTTATACAATAACAGGGTACAAGTTTTAACACATATAATATGCTAGAAAAACCCTAGATTTTCTGTACATAAGCGAACCTTGAATTAAAGTGTTTTCTTCTATATTTCACGCCTTTTCTCTCGTGCTCAAATTGTTGTGTAAATTTAGCCCACAGTTTACTAAAAGAGTTTAAGAAACCGAATCTTGTATTCAATTAGGATACATATCAATAACTGAATTCCCTAAAATAAAGTAAAGTTGACCATTGTTTCTTCTTAGAATTGATTAATCTAATTGCAATCTTTAAATAACAACAAATTAACTAAGATGTAACAAATCAATTATAGATTGAGATCATGAACCGACTGATGTTAGTCCTGGAAGCACTGAACGGCCGTTTCATCTTACTATGGGACTCCTCAACAGTGCTCATCCACGATCCCGCTCGCGAGATTCGAACTCAGGGCCTACAGTCTCGCGTGCGAATGCTTAACCTACTGGATCACTGAGCCCGCATCCAATGGTCTTAGTGTTTAAATTAACCAGTCCACGAAACTCGGCCACCATCTTCCATTATACTGAGTTAGATATCTGTCTGTACCCGACACGGATTAACTCCACTGGTCACGGCTTCTCATTAGAACTCCAAGAATTACCTCACGAAGCTACTCATTAGTGAGCATATATTAATTATCAGTATTGGGGTTGTGGAGATTATTAAGTTTTTGATTCATGATCTCAATCAAAAAATTTATTATTCTCCACAAACAGAATACTGAAAATCGATTATTCATCGTTTATTGATTATCTTCAAAGACTTGGAAATGTTAATACCATCTGAATTGTTAATCGCTAACGTAAAGTTTGTCGGAAACACACACAGCCACACCCACACATGGATTCATATTCTTCTTCTTTGATAGTTATTCATACACTATAGGCAATATTAGAAAATTGTTTTCACTAACGTATTTCTATGTCAAATCAATAGTAACACACTCATTGTTAAACATTCAATGCCGAGAATATGAGGAAAACATGAATTAATCATTTCTAAACAATATTGATGCATTATGTAAGACATCAATTAATCGTCTACCAGAAGGGAGAGGAGTGTAAATGACTTAAGATGAATAATATATGAATGAATCATTTTATGCATAAACGTAAGTGATTTATGCATTGAATCTAACATACCTTGTTAGATATTTAACTTTGAAATGATGAAGATGAGTAGGCAATTATGTAACTTTATAAAAAGAATATTCGTATATGCCAGCAATTACAATTACATTATGAAAATAATTAGGGTTAATTGTTAAATGCGAACCCCGAATGCGCTAGTAAGGACGAGAGTGGGGAGAGTCAGCTCTCTCTCAAGTGGCCACGTGCATACAACTACTGGATACTCAAGGCAGGGATGTTGTTTATTAAATTGAGAGAACGAAAAACGAATGTCCGGCGTTTTAATCGGGTTGGTGGTTACGGAGGATCCACCTAGGAAGGTTGGAAAACCCTCATTCCAAACCAATGGTGCACATGCACTCCAGTATCCTGAGTGAACAATTGGCGTATGAACCTATTGTTGGTCACCAGTAACCATAGAAGTGCATCTCCTTACGTTACTCCACTTCCTTGTGGAATAGACTTTAAGTCGAAGGCTCGGGATATGGCCCTCTAAGAAAATCACGTGCTTCGGTTTGGACACCCGAGCAGCCCTCACACAAATTGAATGGTTCAGTGACGCATATCTATTTGGTGCCTCCATGTATCACTGTTTATGTGTTTAAATAAATAAATAAATAATATTTTACAGTATATTCTAACAAAAACTGGCTAATCAAGATTATTATTTTCATTTATAACTACACTAACTATTCAATTATGATGTTTTAAGAAATATCATGTTGTATATTCTTGTTTGCCTTGAAATTTCAGTAATCGAGCGATTATATAGTCAACCAATCACGTTACACAGCATCATTGAACGCACTTTATTGACGGTATGGGGTTGTGGAGACTGTTGAGCTTTTGCCTGGGATTATGAATCGATCAATGTTAGACCACCAGTGAAAATCCGAAATCACTTGACAGCGGTTTCATGCTAATACGGAACACCGTTTGATACCGGCTTAGTGGTCTAGGGGTTGAATATTTGCACACGAGAACGAAGGTCCTGGGTTCGAGTCCCGCAAGCACGATCATGAATGTACACTGCTGAAGAGTCTCAACCTAGAAAGAATTGGCCTTCCATTGCTTTCAGCTTTTCAATGGTGGTCTATTATCGATCAATTCATGATTTCAATGAAGAACACTTTATTGACTTTGGGTGGTTGGACTCAAACGACAAGATTGTTTAACATGGTATCAACGGCTACTCAGAAACAGAAGATTACGAACATTTCTGTGTTAAAAACATATCAACAATAACCCCCAAACGTCCAGTAGTAGCATCTCCAATTGTCAAAATAGATGATTCATGTTCATATTATACACAAACTATATGTATTCACAAGATAACAGATATATTTATCTGACAGGTCAAACAGAATGCTAATATTGATTGCTTTAATCAATCGAACACAAGAACCTAATCAGATTAGGAAAATATTCCAATTTGTCAAATTAATGGAAATATTGGTAGTAATCATAGTACAATTATTACTACTTTTATCAGTATTATCAACATCCAAATCATCCAAAGCATCATCATCATCATCATCAAAAATTACTTACCAAATAGCATATTCACAATCGCTGGTGGCAAATTTAATGTTACATGTAATAAAGAAGCTATTGCTTGTGATCCAATAAAATAATAAACCATAGATACATGTTTACCATTTCCTTTTGTTTGTAATATCCCACCAAGTAGAATACAATTAGTTAACCATGTTAATATAATTAATGCAATACATAAACATAATACAGTTAAATTACTTGATTGTAATTGATAATGATTAGAATCAATAGTTGTACGAATCATACGAGCTAATTCATGACTTTCATTCATTATTCATTACTTGTCTATTTTGTATCATTAAGCATAGATAGAGTTTATTCTGTCAATTAATGGAACACTATTCAGTGAAGTCATTTAAGCTATCGTTTGCAATTGTTCTACTGTGTACTACTACATATGACCATAGGACATTAGATGTTACGTGTAGATAGTTTATTTCCAAGTGAATAATAACTATCAGTGAAAGGACTATAGACTGATGCAACACAGCAACTACTTGACATTCGAATCATTACTTTGATTATTATTATTCCTCTTTCTTCCAACTACTCAATATTAATTTCCAATCGATACTTCATTATTATGTAATGTGTCTACTGGATGAGTATTATTTCATTATTGTAAATCAGATATAGAGCAGTGATGAAAGAGAAAAAGACTAATTGAAAATAAATCTCTTCTTTCGATTCATTCCTTCATCATTTACCAAATATCAAAATGGGAATGTTCATTATCGAGATTATTATTACTATTTTGTTGTTGTTGTTCTCTTGATTGAGATCATAAATGAATCAATCAATGTTAGATTATCAATAAAAACCTGGTAATATTGAACAACAGATGAATAACTATTCGAAATGTATTTCATTTATATGATATTAAAGAAAATGAACGGAATTCTTTTTATTCCATTCCGATTGGCTGATTTGATAGAACAGAACGTTTTAAACTTCTATCCTGATTGGTTGATTCGATAGAACAGAATATTTTTCATTTATTCTATTCTGATTGGTTGATTCGATATTGATGAAATATTAAAACAAAATGGATTACATAATATATGTACATGAAATTCTCAATTCACATGATTGGTTCATCACAGATTCATTTATATGAATGAACGGTATCTTTTTAAATGTGTTAAATAAGATTAATTTCAGTTCATTCGGTATTGTTGTTTATTTGAATCTTTTCACTTTGATATTTACGACTGTAATTGATCAGTGTCTCTTTTATTGATAATATGTTCAAACTGTGCGTTTTGCTTCGATATTGACATAATTCACAAGCATGGATTGTGATTTTCAGTGGAATCCAGAACGCCTGTTTGGTCCTATTTTGAATTCGTATCTCATAGTTGATGTTCACTCTTGGACTCGAACCCAGTACCGTCCGCTTCAAACGCCATCGCGTTATCCACTTAACTAATGAGACCTGATAGCCACTTGCTTGTGCAATGAATTGACGTTTAAATTCACTTGATATTTTTTGGTTGTATCTTCCCATTCAGGTTTAAGACTGCAATGGATCAGTCTCTTTTTTAATAGTATATGTGTATACTGTGCGTATTGCCTATTATTATGTAGAAAGTGAAAGTAACTTCTGTTTGATAACAAGGACAATTTGAAAACTGACAGAAGTTACTCGGAAAATAACGTTTCCATTTAGTGGTTAATTATAATTTTTCGTTCTTTAGAAAATTTGTAGATCATGGATTCATTTTTTCCCATGATTTTCTCTGTACATAGCTATAGAGGCTTGAACTAAGCTGTAACAGCTATTATGTTTTATCTGATTGTCTATTTTATTAGTCATCAAACTGATCAATCACCTTTAAGTAGAATGAAATAATCGATTACAAATGTTGTGCTTCGTACTACACATTGATAAGCAGCTAAGTTATATGATTCATTTGATCGATAGGCTGAGGAGCTGATATTAATTGCATGGCGGTTGTGGTGTGTAATTAAAACAAACGAAGCACATTCTTTTAAGATGAGCTTCAACTAATACGAAACTTGAATCAATAATGATTTCCTCCTATGAGAGTCCGATCGCAAGACATTCGATAAAGTTGACGGGAATGTTAGATCACCAGAACTCACTTGGAAAAGGACCTAGTCTGATAATTTTATTTAGACAATTTGAATTTATTTGTTTTCGCGCCAGAGGCGCTCTTTTCATCTTCATGTCGTATTTCCGACTTGGGAGAATCTTGAATGCTATCGATCCGTTGTGTCTTTTAGTATGCTATTTTGTAACTCTTCCCAAGAACGATTTTGTGTTGTGAATATACGTTTTGATTTGTGTTTGTTGTTATCGCTCGTTTCTAGCAGTTTGCAGAATATACTTTGGCGCAAACATGGATCTTGCTGAAGTGGAATTATTGCTTGAGCAGCATATGAAACTTATTCAGAAGTTGGCGGATGCAAAGCCTATGTCTAATATTTAACCAAGCAGTTCAAATCCTACTTCTACCGCACTATCAGTTGATGGTTTCGCAAACAATATCTCCGAGTTTCATTACGATCCGGAATCCAATGTCACGTTTGATATGTGGTTTCGACGTAATGAAGACTTATTCAAATTTGACTTTTTTATTCAATATGATGCATGAAAGGTCCGATTGCCTCTTCGAAAGTTGGATCCAAGTGAACTAGACAGGTATTTCAACCTAATTCTGCTTCTAAACCCACGCGATCGCTTATTCTCGGACACGTTTCAGTCATTGAGTCAATAATTCCGAGTCAAATTCTCACTATTCAATGTGCGCTATCGATGCTTGAAGCTCACTATGAACGAAGATGCTGATTTTCTCACACATGTGGGTATCGTCAACCGAGAAATTGAACACTTCCGGTTGAATTCGCCTACTGAAGACCAATTTAGAGCACTCATTCTCATCTGCAGTCTCCAATAGCAGACGTTCAGTGATATTAGAACACGCTTGCTTTGTCGATTGGATCAATACCCGAAACTAACTCTTAATGATATGGGAAATGAATATCAATCTCTAATCAATCTGCAGCGTGACACTACGATGATCTAGTGTGGTTTTTCAGATCGTAACAAACTTCATGTAGCGCAACAACCACCCAACCCGCATGAATCTGCTCCAGGGACACCTAGTTCATGTCGACAGACAAAAACATATCCTCTTGTCCCATGCTGGCTTTCCGGTACATGGCATTATGTTGAAGCTGTCCATACAAACAACATCGGTGCAGCAAGCTTAAAGCTGTGGGTCATAAAGATGGTTTTTTTCAAGAAAAGAACACGAGCAGCTCCAGATGTGAAGGCGCGGATCGGCAAAGTAAGAGCGGCATATTTACAAAGGTAGAACGTCTGCAACTCAAAACAACTGTCAATCAAAACCAGAGTCCGAATGTTTAAAACAAATATTAAGACAGTTCTACTGTTTGGGGCAAAATCCTGGAGAACTATCAAAGCCATCATCCAGAAGATGCAAGTGTTTGTCAACAGTTGTCTACTCAAAATAATTCGGATCCGTTGGCCAGAAAATATTAACAACAACCTACTATGGCAGACAACAAACCAGACCGCAGAGGAGGAAAAATCAGGAAGAAGCGCTGGAAGTGGATAGGACACGTATTGAGGAAAACACCCAACTGTGTCACAACGCAAGTCAAAAAACACATTACACAGATAATGGAGACAGATATGAAAAAAATGAACGAAAATTGGATAGAACTTAAAAAGAAGGCCCTGGAAAGAGTGGGTTGTAGAATGGTTGTCGACAGCCTATTCTCCATTTTGGAGTAACTGGCATAAGTAGGTAATTAATTGATTAATTAAGTATCACTACACAACTGCTGTACTAGATTAGCCTAAAATAGTCTATGAATTGATAACATTGTAATCAAAACATCTCACTTTAATATTATCATATTACTGTCTATCATCATCAGTAGTTTCATAAATACGAATAAATTACAATAAATAAAAAACTATTGGATTCTAATTGTACTGATGATTGCAAGTGACTGATAAGAGTAATCTACACTATTGCATTTTGATCAGTGATCATTTTGAATGTAATACAATATTGAGATGTTCGATTGTTTCTAGATAAACAGCTTAATACTATTTAATGAAACAAGAACACCTACTACGAGAAATGTTTTGCCCAAAATTCACCCTTTTGCTGACTGCGAACGAATAGAGTCAGATGAACATCACGAGTTATGAGCACAGAAGTACCCCATCTCATGGTTCAAGCGAATCCTTATGCTTTCTCGGTTTTAGACTCTGCAAATATGGAACAGTTTTCCGTTATTGACATTTGTTGATGGTCACTGTATGCTGAAAGCTAAATGAAACCACTGATTGAACACGTCCCACTCAATCTTATCGGTCTATAATCATCAGTCTACACACAAGTGCTAACGATAGCCAGGTTTTATCTAGTATAATGTCATACTTGAGCACTGCTAAACAGTCATCAGTTAATACAAACCAGACATCGAATGAAGCTTGGTTTTGAAATATGCTTTAACTGATACCAGTTTGTAATGTAAATAATCTCCAAATTGTATTAAACTGCATGAGTCTTTCGAGCACAATCAACTTTGGTCCCTTATAATTGATTTACTTCCACCTGTTAAAATCCTGTTGTTGAATTGACCAACACGAACGTTATTGAAGGTGATGTGTGACACAGGAAGACAATGATAGTATTTTATGATGATGGTTGAAAATGGTCGATATATAACCCTTGCTTCTTGGCAATCTTCATCAAAGTAAACCTTGAATCTTAAGGAAATTGGTGCACTCTGGACTATTTCACATGACTTTATGCGAAAGAATTCAAGAACATTATCCGGCGCGGCTATAATGAAGAGGAGACGGCTAAATAAGAAGCCCAATAATCGGACATCCTGTGAACACAGGTCACTCAATCAAGACAGAGTTTGCGTTCAAAATCAATTACAAGGTAAGTGGAAGTCTTCCAATTACAATTTGACTGCATCCTCTTTGCATTGTCGAAGCATTAGCCATACATGTTGAAAAACCCGAATTGTGTGTGCAAAAGAGACCGGTACAACCTCTTCTTCCTCCGAAAGCTTAATGAATAATAATATTTTTCTTTTTTCTCTCTTTCTTCATAAACTACGTCCTTTACAGCAATCGACTTCATCTTCCATCTCCCTCTTAAATCTTCGACCCCTAACTGCTTTATTTTTGTTTTCACGATTGTCGTGATTACATTTTTTCTTAATTTCAACATTTTATCCCATCATGCTGAGCTATGCTTTCTCAGTGACAATTTTCCTATCTATCTATTGATGAATACTTAAGTCATTACCAATCAAATGATCAATAAACTTTCCTTGTTTAAAAGAAATTGTTTCCCAATACCTTTGTTTAATTAACATTACTCTCAACATGTCTAACAGACGTTTATTATCAGTACTATTATGGTCATCCTGTAAAAAGCTATATGTACTTGCTATTTTATAGATTTGAAAATGAATTCGCCGAAAAGAGAACACTTCGCTGAACTAATCTTCGTTACTTCAACACAAACCTCAATATAGCAGTGTTGTACGGATCAGCAACGTGTTTTGCTGATCTGCTACAACCACCATCAACAGATAGGAACATTTCTAAACACTCGTCTATACAAGACAATCCAGGCCAGTGGGTACGAGCAGTCAGCATCCACCTATTGTGGCAGAGAACATACAAACTTCTGTTTGAAGGGGAATTCAACAAAGAATTCTGCAGGTTGATTGGACACACATTGTAAGAACCATCAAACTGCGTCAACAGTCAGGCTGGAAATTGGAATCCCCAGGGCGAAATGAAATGAGGTAGACATAATGAAACGTTGTGCCGGGAACCTGAGGCAGACACCGAAACAATGAAAAGCACTTGAAAACGGCTGAAAATAAGAGTCCAGTTTTGAAAGTTTCGGAAAATCGTAATCTGAGCTTCATGTTCCACGAGGTGTACAAGATGTGAGCAAATGTATGAGTGTAAGGATGTAATATAAGATGTTGTTGGGTGAGTACATATGTAAATTTAAAAAAAAATGAATAGTCGTAAAATGTTTATTGTTCATCAGACAAAGTAAATATATTATTATTCAGATACAAATTTACCTTGATACTACTTTTAGAAATCGTGCGATGTTAGAAATAAAAAGCATAGTGTTTTGATAAAATTCTTTTGTAATTAAAAGTAAATAAAGTTTTTCAGTTTATTTTATTATTTCAAAATGTCACATCACTTCATATTTTCTCTCTTCAGAGAGCACTCACTTCATTAATGAGGTCATTAAGATTTGGAACCTTAGTTTATATGGATGGTTAAACATTAATTTAAAAAGTCTAATGTTGGTCAAAAAAAAAAGAGAGTGCAACGTGTCAGTTTGTGCTTTATTCATTCATTGACTTTTGCATAGTTTCTTAATTTGAATTACATTGTTTAATCTTTAATATGATAAATAATATTCACCACCCTCTTACAACTACATTTGATGGTAGTATATAAGCAGTAGAATAAGTTCTGTAGTTTCAATGAATATGGTCTCTTTAGTTTTGGTACGCGTAGCTTCACTGCTTTTCCTTCTTCATACATCCACACAGAATGGTAAGTCATCAGTATTATTTAAAATGCACTTTTAAAAATACATGCTGAGATATTCACGTCTGATTCACCGTACAAACAGAATCATAACACTGTCATTTTCGTTATCGTCACCATCATCACCGTCATCACCATCATCACCATCATCATGAGTCTTGAATAACATTTTAAGTTTGATGTAAAACGTATGCTGTTTACGTGGATTACTGCACTTCGCATACTGTTTGATCATGTTTTTTTGTTTAATAAATTCCTGGTTTATGCCTTTTTCTTGAATGATGCTAAGATAAGTTCTAGACAAACGTATACCGTTTGAATTCATGTGAAAACTCAACCACATGGCAACAATTGATCAGAACATTGATTGAATTGAAATGCTTGTTTCTGTTGAAAGCCATTCGTTGATATTGAATCACTGATGTTCTCCTTAGAAGTATCGATTTTGCTGTATTATGTTGGTAATAATTGTTCACCAGGACAAACACAATTGCCAACGTTCAGTTAGCAAAAATTTCATTAATTTGCCATTTGAAACCACAAAGTAATCAATATAAATATCATTTCATCTGTTAATGTAATATGTTTATGACAATTGAAATGGCTGATCAAACCATGTGAAACATTATTACCTTGAACAAATGGGTTTGGTGTTCATCCGTTGACAGATAAACAATTGCAAGTAATTTACGATGAAGCACAATCGTTTGGACGATTAGTTATGCGAAACTCTTATTGAGTAATGTTTACAATATTGACATTGACATACCTGAAGTGATTTGATTCAGTGTACTTGAATATAAACATCAGTTTTTTCAAAATCAACCGAACCACTTATTGTTGTGAAGATCCTGTTTCTTTTTTCAGATCTGAAAGATGAACAACTTCAGGGTTTACGCGAAGAGATTTCTAAAATAACAGGCAAGTAATGATTGTTTACAATGTTACAGACCATGTATCATATAATCAAACGTGTTCATATAACACACATTGTTACATGCGACTTCATTGAAGAAACATTCGATCCACTCGTTTGTGTCCGAGAACTTGAATTCGGTACATGTATCATAGTGTTGCTAAAATCATATTAGCTGATTAGTTATTTGCTGAGAAGTGTATGATGTCCTGTATTGTGATTCCTATTATATATATTTATCGAAATAAATCGTACTTTTAATGTTACTGATGATTACGTTCACAAGTAAATAATTTGAGTGTATAATGACAAAATTATTATTAAAACAAATTGTTGTTCTGTGTGTGTGTTTAATCTTTAGAACGGATAACAAAGCTCGACGAGCTTATAACAAATTCCGAAGAACGGTTAAAGTCTATGACAAGTAATTCGATTATTCAGTCTTACATGTTATAATCTTTTACACTACTAAACTTAAAGTCACAACAAACTGGACACAACAAGTGTATATTCATGTTCAGCATTTCCAGTTATTTGAACAATGCAACCAATGCAACCTCAAACGTTCATAAGTATATTTAGTTGGAAGGCCATAATAATGCTATGACGTTCAGTCTCTCTGTGAAATGTAATTGCCTCTCAGTTTACACACCCATAAAATCATTTACGTCATTCAAACTGAGGAGAGAATGTCTTGATTAAAATATGGTTTGTTTATTTGAACCTGCTTGATGGTACTTCTTGAACTTCACAGTAGTTCCATTCATGATAGGCTGTAAGAATTTGACGGGAGTGTGTAAGCGCGTGCGTTTGGCTGAAATGATTAATCAATTGATACACTTCTAAGAAATGGAATTAGTTCACGAATTTCAGTGTTCACAAATGTGGTGGTTGAGACGTTTGTATACGCACCCACTCTCTCGGTATCACCTTGTTCTTCAACCGACTTGCTCTACATTATCAATTTTATTTTAGATGAAATCAAACCTTTCGAACCAATTGGAATGGGGAATATCGACGAATGTATGTGAAAGAATAATTCAGTTTTTTAATTACATTATTGATTCTAGATATCAAATGTTTATATGAAACCAAGGCAAAAGATGCAGCTATTCACGTTTTAACAAGTAAGAGAAATTATTCTCGCCCACTTGTTTGGTTTAGATTCAGAATTTCATTGATATTGACCCAAATGTTGACGTTTCGAATCCACTGACCACAAATCGATTTCATGTATGAAAGTGAACGAAGTTCAACGTTTGAAGACTTTTTGTTCACATAATAAGATTTCAACATGACTGATGCCACTAATTCGGCACCCTGTATTTCATCTTTGATAATTCTGACAAAATACTACAATTCCTCTCTGACAAAAAGTACAGACATAACACTATAATAAAATAGCTTCTTTGAATGAGAGGTTTCTGAATTTCGTTTCGTTAGTGGATAGTCTACACTGAACTGTTGAACGTTGATGTGTGTGACCAAGATTAACAGTTGTCTCTGAATCATAAAGCCTCCTGCACACCATAAATGATCAATCGAATAAGAATGTGAGTGCAATGTTGCATCACCACCGGTGTGCTTAAGCAAATGTAAGTTTCATTCGGAATCTGTAAGAAAACCTGCTGTAGAATTAGTCATTTTTTAAAAAAATAGTGAAAACAAATGTCTTTCGTTAGGGATTGAAATCTCCCGTTCACTGATACAAGTCGAATAATAATGCACATTTGTCTCAAGAAATTGAAGACTCTCAGCAGAGTTTGTGCCAAACACCCATGAACATCAAATCTGGAACATCAAGACATCATGGTGAGTGTCAGGACTTTAGACCAGTAGAACGTTAGCAATTAGTTTATTAAGATTTCCACATCATTCCAAATGAATTTGAAGAGCTTAACTATCGGTCTATATTTTCACGGCCAGTCAATTCACAATATGTTCGTTCGATGATCCAACCCCATCTATTTATCAATACATCACATATAACTCATTTATAAACATCCACATTGGAAACAGAATTATTTGCAATTTTCTTTCAATGATTTCTATAGGTATCCCGAATATACCTGGAGAATACAAGAAACAGTTTCGTAAGCAATTTTAATAACTGAATATTTTTCAACATTTGGAGCACATCGAAATACTTTAACGATTGTTTCTTTTGTTACTATGAAGTGAAGAATGTAATGTGAAACATTGTGTCGTACAACTTCGAACACCCTTCCAAATGAATGATGCTGTGTATTTAATTTTATTGTTTTTAGCACTAGTGATCTAACGCTCGTTGGTTCATGATGTCATTGAAAAACCTAACAATCTCCACAACCCCACACTGATATTTAGTATTTGTCTATACAGAAATTTCAAGTCTTCCATTTTACCATGCTCGTTACTAGTCGGATGTATATATCTCGACCTCTGTCTCAATGTTCACACTGAGAAGCGAATCTGTAAATTCTAGCCTCGAAACAATACTTTGAAAAATACTCTGTTTAAGTCTCAGTTAGATCACCAACAATGGGAGAAAGTGCGTTCAGCTGTCGGATCTCGAGCTGATAGGAATGCGAGTTCTGAGTCCCACATATTTCAAAATATCAGGAATATAAAAATCTAATTTCCAGTCGATACTCTCAGAAAGCTTTTGTGGTTACAGTGGCTCGTCAATTTCACTCATGAATACTGTCAATGCACAGTCGCGAATACTTCTTATTGTCTATTCAAATGTTCTGATTCTGTACAATGTAATAATTTGATGTTTTTAATATTTCTGATTTCATACAGCACATATTTCCGTTGATTCATCGGAACTGGAAGCATATTTTATGAATGCTGCTATTGAATCTACTGGTAAATTAAAGTATTAAATGCATACAACTTCATTCCTGTCCATCTAAAACATTCGATCACTTCTTACTTATTTTCATCAGATCTAAATCATGTTGTTTGCCTATCAATAACTGCTTTTGTTTGATACTTTGCAGACTGAAACACGGTTTAGTTGACTGCTGGTCAGTATATGTTTCCATACAATCCTGCACTCACTTAAGCCCGTCAAGTTTATTCGGCAGTTTGTCTAGTTCATATGTAATAGTGTATTTGTGAGAAGCATTTAGGCGTTATTGCTGCATAAACTTCGCTTATGTGATTATGACGAAAGAAAATTAATTCCACATTTGGTCTTCGCAACCTCTACTGCACACATTTTAATTCCGTGTCATCGTTGCTAATTGCAGAACGCAAAACTCAGTGTTTGGTTAACATCGATAGCTTAGCTGAGACTACATAAACATCTTGACCATTTTCAACTGTTTAAGTGTCATCATCATCTCCTATTACTTGTTTCCGGAATGTGTGAAGGTTCATTGCAATATAGGTATATGGCGACGACACATGTAGCCGAAGGTCTGGTAGGGCATTTCGGTGTACAAGGTGTCATGCAAAGTTAGAATTTGTTCAGTTTAGGTGTAGTGATTATTGGAATCTTCCCATTGATGTTTAAGAATACAACTGATCAGTCTGTTTTGGAGTATGTGCATCCTGTACTGATTGCCTCGATATTGTCACTAAGTCCTCAGTGTTTCTGGTAGAGATGGATAGTGTCTAGTAGAATCTCGGAAAATACATTAACCCTAGGGTGTAGTGAAATCCAGTTGAGAGGTCTTTAATACCTCTGACATCCACCATACATCTCTGCTTACAATTTATTTCATTATTTCTTTTATCAACTAATTAGAAAACGACCATGATGTTTCTGAATTCAAATGTTCTCCGCTGATACAACACAAAACGAAAGGTAATTTTGCTTAAATTATCTTTCTTGACATTAATGAGTGCGACAAGCATAACCTGACATTCACTACCGAAATCCATACTCATCACTATTTTCTATTTATCTACAAACGTGTCTTCTCGTACATCTCATGGTTTTTCTTCGTTCCACTGAACTAGCGTTTTTTCAGTCATGAAATCACAGAGCTGTCTATATCCTGTTCGTGACTCAGTTAAAAAAATCAGGCATAGAAATGAGGCAAAAGCTTCATCTCCTCCGGTAGCACTGTAATTTTAGGTGAATAATAACGGCTGTAATATTCACGAAGGAAGTATTTCATGTTGCAGCACAAATCTAGTCAAGTGAATCAAAAGTGAAATAGCTTAATTGATTTCATGCACCAGATATTCGCAATAACATCGCTAATTGAGTGAGTATATGAGGAAATGATAAAGAGATCAATGCGACTCTCTATTATTGTTTCTCATTCCATCCAGATTATATGTACGGTGGTTCGCACGATTCCAATTCACAAGACACATTGAATGATATCTTCAAATAAATAATATTTATGGATGATCTTCTAACGAAAGTTATTTTGTATTTTAGCTTTGAATGAAATTGATCAAGCGATTGTCGATATATTTGAAGGCGTTGAAAAATATAATATCGATTCCTGTGAGAAAGTCCATTTAAATATTTTGATTGATTTATGGAGTAATTGTGTCAGATTCACATGTAATTGACTGAACAATGATTATCCTCAAACGATAGCACTGTGTGAGATGATTGTGAAAGCTTTAATCTGATGGTTTAATGAATGAACGTAATCACCATGACACGGATGCTATAAGCAAAATTAAACAGTTTATTGATACTAATCCGAATTCAAACATTATTGCACAACGGATCCACCATATTTGTAGTAATTCCTAATTCCAATATCATGGTGAAGATGATGAGGTCGTGTTTCACATTGTAGACTTATTCATTAGCACGAATTAGGTAGACTGACAAACAAATTGCAAGTATTTGAACAAACATCACTTTCACATAAACACTGTTGAACGAGTACAACGTATAGCACAATTGCCTTTGTAAACAATTTATGTGACATAAACAGAAAACAATCAGCAATTATTTTCTTGGTCTCCTCATCAATGATGAGATAGACGTTGAAGTAAATAAACACTCCGTCATTTGATGATTTATTTCATTTTCTAAAATTTTAGTTAGGAAGGATTATCTATTACTAATAGAGCAAGCGATACGTAAGTGATCCGTTGAATCAGATTTTTTGACACTTATTATATGAAACAATATTTAATGGAAAAGTGTTGAATAAAGACGACATACTGTGTGCTCAGATAATAGAAATGCACAAAATAGAGCTACGAAATGCTACAGGTCAATTCATTGGATTCAATAAAAGATTCCTGTTTAATTGAAATAGTTGTTTGTGATACAGTCCAGTAAATTGCAGATTTGAATAAATGATTAGGATTACATTTCAATATTACCCACACAGTGATTTTAGGACCCATGACTTCAGTGGGATCTACATCATGTTTAAACAAATAAATATATACCTGTTTATCGAGATCCATCAGAAAGTTTTACTTTCATCAAGTCGTTCATTCCAAATGTACACTTGAATGAATAATCATTATACTAATCAGTCATATGTTTATTTCTGAATTCCAGGTGAAAGTTTGGAGCAGATAGATGTGGATCTCGGAGTGCTGATCTGAAATTCGCTCGTTTTTTCATTAACCCATATGTTGTAACAATTAATTTACTGTCAAAATAACAAATCATAAATTTCCTATCTCATTAACAATATTAACCGTTAACATTAACTAACCATTATTTGTTTATGATCAAAACATTGACATAACAAAATATTGTAACGTCTGAAATTAAATGTCTATAAATCAGTTTTTGTATTTTTACATTATTTTTGGTGCCTATTGGTAATCTTCGTGTTATTAGAAGAAGAAACGAGACTAGTAGGGAATAGGTCTTTATTTTTGGTCTTTGCGAAGTCACAGTGGAACGTGGGTTTTCTTATTCAGACAAATAAAACCTCTCAACATATAATATAAGATAATTATAAATATAACGCTTATACAGAATAAAGACGTGAATGAATATCTGAGCTATGCTGTTGCTTTAGACCAACTCTTAACCAAAAAACCTTAGCTGTCACATTAACTTCTCCTTAGAATCGACTTCCGTAGGAACATCGGATCGATGACCTATTCTGTCGAAATCACTTTATTTCTGTTTCCGCAGCCCAAGGCAGAATTATCAACTCGCTCACTTTGACCTCAAATCAATGACGACTAACTCCGTCGGTATATTGTATGTATATTGTTGTAATAGATTCTGTTTTTCCTTCTATTGCAGGGCGACCAAGAATAAATGCATTAGGAGAAAAAGAGCAAGCTCTGCATGCACTGAGCCTACAGGATGACTCATAAGACTGTTTTGTAAACTGGTTTTCCCTTCTGTACAGAACATGCGAATTTAAATTTTTAAATAAATGACTGGTGGTTTCCATTCCGTGTTCTCTCTGTGGTGTGAAGTGCTTGGTTAACATTTTTTGTGTTGTGGTTTTAGAACTTCCCGCCTTCCAGTGACTGCTGATTTTACGTGTTACAACTTAACCAGGGGTGCATAATATTATTCCACAAAACTGTGTCTGTTGACCGTGAGTCGCTCAGATATTAGGAAAACTGACAAGAGAAGAGATTGATGTGTCAAAGTGCCATATTGTAACAGTACTAGTGAAATTCTACAAGTGTGTTAGATTTCGGTATTACGTTATAATAAGGCAACTGCACATGAATCTATCATCGACCCTCAGTTGCACGTCGCAACGCAACTTTCATGAAGCGCGCCAACTGTGATACTGTCTACAACCATTTCACATTCATATCTTAAAAATTATCGACCCAGCTGAGTAATTTACTAGAGTTGTAACAATTTGATCTTGCCTGTAAACTGGCATGCCTCATGTAACAAAATGTTATTTGAGAATAAATTATTATTATTATTATTTACGTGCTGCGAATGGCTCAGCCATTTCTACCTACGGTACACGACAACTCGCGGTCAGCCTGGGCAACCGACGACGGTATCTGTGGACGTTCATCATTGCCGACGTTCCCATAGCCATACTAGGTATTGATTTCCTACAGCGCTACGAATTTCTAGTCGATTCACGTAGGCTGCAGCTAACTGATATTCCGTCGAGCAGCAAATTCATGGGCTTCAAAACTCACACAAACGCGAAACGAATCCACGGATCCTTCAATTTGCGTGACGATAAATTCCACGCTTTATTCGAGAAATTCCCCGGATTAACTAAACCAATCGAGGAGTTTCCATCGGTGACCAATCGTGTGGTACACCAAATAACCACCCGCCGCCCACCAGTCACGGCAAGACCACGTCGACTGGCACCGGAAAAATTAGCCTTCGCTAGGCGTGAGTTTGACAATTTACTATCTACTGGTATTATTCATCCTTCTCACAGTCACTGGGTCTCTCCACTTTACATGGTGCGCAAAAACGATGGGGTTACTTGGGGATCATGCGGCGACTACCTATATTTAAACGTGGTTTCGCGCTTCGATAACTACTACATCCCCCACATACACGACATCACAGCGTCGCTCAAGGGCACGACTATCTTTTCTAAGATCGATCTGGTACGAGCATATCACCAGATCCCAGTCACTCTTGAACTGCTATCACGACTCCTTTCGGTCTGTTTGAGTTCCTACAAATGCCATTCGGATTACGGATTGCTGCTCAAACTTTCCAAAGGTTTATCGATAGCATAGTTCGAGACTTGGATTTTGTTCACGTCTATATTGACGAGCTGCTAATCGCATCATCAAATGTAGATGAACATTATCAACACCTTACCCTATTATTCCAACGTCTTTCGGATAATGGAATAGTAGTCAATCCAGACAAGTGCGAATTAGGTAAACCGGAAATAATATTTTTGGGTCACATTATCAGGCAAGAGAGTATTCTGCCATGCGAGAACAAAGTTTGAGCAATAAAGGAGTACAATGTGACGTCCTCACTCAAGGAACTGAAGGCTTTTCTCAGTTTGGTTAATTTCTACCGACGTTTTATCCCACACGCGGCAGAACGGTTACGACCATTAACCGATTTACTTCGCGGTAATCCACTCAAATTAGAATTGAACGATACCGCGCTTACTGCATTTTCAGAGATCAAAACGACTCTCGCGCAAGTTACATTTCTCGCTCATCCTGATCCATCAGCCACGCTTAGTATAGTGGTTGATGCATCGGATTTTGCTATAGGAGCCTTTATGCAACAAAACATCTCCGGTAGTTGGCAACCACTCGAATTTTTCTTACGACGCCTTACTCACACGGAGATGAGATATAGCGCCTTTGGTTGAGAAATGCTAGCATCCTACTGCGCCATCAAACATTTCCGGCACGCAGCAGAAAGTCGTATTTTCATCTTATTCAGAGACCACAAGCCCCTAACGTATGCCATGTATACTAAGGCTGACCGCTACTCACCACGAGAGTGCAGACATTTAGACTATATCCCTCAGTCCACGAAAGACCTTCGTTACATTAAAGGCGAGTCGAACTATGTTGCCGACGCTTTGTCACGTGTCCAACCGAATGCAGTTACTTTACCGGTGCCGCCGCTCAAGCAAACGATCCTGTCTGTACAGAAGCACCACAATCTTAGTCCTTTCAGTGTCAGGAAGTACCCCTAGCACTAGCTCAGGTACTATCCTATGTGATATTTCTACCGATCTTCCTCGAGATACCCTACCCTCCGCTTACCACCGTATCGTCTTCGATACCCTACATGGATTGTCTCATCCAGGTATCGCAGCCACATTACGCCTCATCGCTGCACGATACGTCTGGCCGTCCATGAATAAAAATGTTCGTATGTGGGTAAAGCGATGCTTACAGTTTCAACGGTCAAAAGTGCACAGGCACGTAGCTGCCCCCATTGGCACGTTCGCTACGCCTGATGCTCGCTTCGATCACGTTCATATAGACATTGTAGGGCCATTGCCACCATCGCATGGGTATGATCACATACTCACGTGCATCGACCGTTTTACAAGACGGCCCAAAGCTATTTCCATCACGTCTATCACGGCGGAGACAGTTGCTCACCGCTTCGTAAAACGATGGATAGCATTGTACGGTTGTCCCTCGACTGTCACGACTGACCGAGGACAACAATTTGAGTCCGCATTATTCTCCTCACTGACCAGACTGCTTGGTACGGAACGCATACGCACTACCGCCTACCACCCAGCATCAAATAGTTTAGTTGTACTGTTGCATTGCCAACTTAAAAGTGCTCTCTGAGCACAGGAAAACGACAATCGGTACGAAACCTTAGCACTCGTTCTTTTAGGTATCAGAACGACTTTGAAGGCAGATACCTAATGATCCGTCGCTGAACTTGTATACGGCATGACATTGCGTCTGCCTGGAGAATTCTTCACACCACGGAGCAGTAACGATTTCGGTCAATCGGACTACGTCCATCTACCGTCTGCATTTATGCGAACACTGCCGCCGGTGGCAACTCGAATACAACATCGACAGGTCGCTCTCCATTGAGAGTTTTCTGCCTGTTCACATGTTTTTATGCGAGTAGATTCGGTACGCAAGCCTCTTCAACAGCCTTACGAAGGACCATTTCACTTGATCTCTCGTCGCGAAAAGATCTTCAAGGTCAATCGACATGACCGCGTCGAGATCGTCAGCATTGATCGTCTCAAACCAGCACACGTCGATGACAGAGCCCGATTCGATAACGTGGGACTCAATGCTAGACCCATCAAACCTACTAGCGGGATCCTTACATCTACATAAGAACCCTTGCTGGATACCTCAAAGACCCCATTCTCACGTCCATGTCAACAGCACGCGTCATCTGCACCATCTACGGACGAGACTTCTGTCTCACGTTCCAGTTGCCGGGTACGCTTTCCCGTAAGCTTTCGTATGGAGAAATACGTATTGGTAATTGTTACGATGCAATGAATCGGTGTAGACGATGATGTGACTTCCACGTAAGATCTTATAGATTAGGCAGTTACATCATGATAAATCTACAATTTTAGGATAAGGTCTATTATTAGAGCAGTGCTAATATCATAGTAGAGCGTAATTCTACAGACTAACCGCACTATCAACAACGGATATGGTGTAGAACTATTTTTATACAACATAACGCTACACATTTCTTTTTCTTTTTTTAATTTTTTTCGTATCCTGAGCCAGCGCCTCCGACCATCCCCATTTGATGCTTTCGACTTCAGTCAAACTTGTCAAAAGCTGACCTGATCACCTTCGCTCTTGTCAACGCACTCAGTCGATATTCTGGTTTCGAATCCGCCTGGCATAAGCATGGTTTCAAGTTTGGTCGTTATGGTCGCTTCTAGCTTCTTGGCTCAACGTGGTTTCGTCTTATATCTGCAGTGTTTCCTGGTCCACATCCCTACGAACACAATTTTCAGACCCTGGTTACAAACCACTCTGGTGTGGTACGCTAACTCGAGCAACAAATACGGAACACTTCTATTGGTACCGTTCTGCGCAAAAGACCTTCGTTTGCAACTTGAGGATCAACGATCACTTCCTGTTTCGCCAATCTTTTCGTCTTACAATCGCACGCTTGCCGATCAGTCTCACGAACCAAACCGCTACCTATCGAAAGTGTAAACACTTTCTAGCAGGGGGCTCATGTAGTGACCTACTTTTGTCAACAGAACGCGACTGGTTTAATGAAGACAATCATTATTATGATCAATTGTACCTGCGATTATTTCACTGTACTAAAGACAGCCATTACGCTCCTCCAATACTCTCCCATTGACTTTGAACTTGTGCGAATTCGGTTGCGCTCAGTAACCCCACTTCTGGTATTGGCCTACGGGTATGTTATCAATTAACTGGCACGTAGTTGTCTTGTAGTGGTGTTCATAGTCAACCGCGACTCGACGCCGAAGCTACAGATTAATCGCAGGAATTAACCAGTTTGGAAAGAGAGTTGTTAAGAATGCCGAACTGTTCCTTTCAAGATGCTGGAGCTGCGCGTACTAACTACGAGACAGTAAATGAACATGATATCCAGTCGATGAAGAATTCTAACACTTTGCTTAGTCTTCATGATGAAATACAATCTCAGGGTCAATCAAACTTGCGTTCGTTTAACAATGAGTCCTATATTTGTGTAAATACGAAAGGTGTTTTAACGAGGAATTACAAAGCAAATCATAAAGGTGAGATCAATTTTAGTAAATGTTCATCATGTGGAAAGTTTCAATGTCGTATTTCATGTGCATTTCGTAATGCTAATTGTTTTAAATGTGGTAAGATAGAACACATTCAGTCAGTATGCAAAGCTACTGTTGATTTTGCTTCAAGTAGTACTAGTTAGTGTAATTTAGATCCCAATAACTTGGCTGTTCCTAATGATCGTTTATCTCTGTCTACCATTTCGAAAGGTAATGCTCATATTCAAAAGCGATCATATACATCGTTCGGTTCATGTCATGAATTTATTGTGGACACAGGCAGTATAGAGTCCATTATTTCTTTCAAAGACTTGAAGTCTTTAGATCCTAACGTTGTGGTACAAATCACTTAAGTATCAATATTGGGGATTACTGGACACAAACTGCCTATACGAGAATGTTGTGAAATGCTTATAAGAAATGATAATTCTTCATATATACCTTGTGAATTTTTAGTTGGCGAAACAAGACTGTCAATACTGGGCTTAAGGAATTTGAAAAGGCTTGAAGTGGGATTGTCTTTCCTAGTTTCTAAAGAAAATTCTGATACTTTACTTAAAGATTTGATAGGTTTGTGTGCTAAGTGCAGTGGAGGTTTGAAATTTCAGCCTTTAAAACTTCAAGTACAGGGTGATCCAGTCTTTCTTAAAAGACGAATAATTCCTTATGATCTTTGAGAAGCAGTACATAAGACATTAAACGACTTGTGTGAGAAAGGTACAATTCAACTGATTCAGTCTTCAGCATGGAATACTTCTATTGTTACGCCACTGAAATCGGACGGCAAGACTCTTAGAATATGTGGTGGCTATAGATTAACATTGAACTCCCGTTTGTTGTAGAGGATGAAGATATTCGACTTAATGGTTCTAAAGTATTCTCAAAAGTCGACATAAAAAATGCTTATCTTCAAATCCCTTTAGATTAGTCCTCATCTATTTTGACGATAATTAACACTCCTTTTGGTCTGTTCAAATACAGTTTTCTTCCATTTGGTCTAAGCTGTTCTCCAGCGATATTTCAGGAAGTTATGAATAAGGTAGTTAGTGATCTTGAGAGTGTTAAAAATTATCAAGATGATCTCATTGTTCATGGTTCTGATAAGGTAGTTCATGACCAGAGACTTATTGCCTTATTGCGTCGTTTAATTGAGAAGAATAAAACAGTGAATCCAAATAAATGTTCATTTTGTGTATCTGGTTTTGAATATCTTGGATACCTAATTGATGGTAATGGTTTTAGACCAGATATGAAACGACTAGCTCCACTGACAAATGCACCGTATCCAAAAAATCTTACGGAACTACGTTCACTAGTGGCTGCGCTTCAATAATATTCCCATTTTGTTCCTAATTTTTCTTGTTGTGCAAACTGTTCTTTTAATAATTTGACACCCAGTTCATTCAAATGGGGTGAGGAACAAGAGTCATGCGTACGTAGTCTACCAAATTTTCTTCAAAGTGATGCTGTTCTTCGAACTTACTCTCCTAGTGTACAGTCTGTGCTTATCACTGATGCATCACCTGTGGGTAGACCAGTTATTTGTGTTTTACGCAAACTTACTGTTACTGAACAAGGTTATTCACAGACTCAGCGAGAAGCATTAGCTGTGTTTTTGGCTGTTTAAAGACTTCATAAATATTTATTCGGAAAGAAACTCACTATTGTTACTGATCATGAGGATTTAAAGTTTATTTATCATCCTGAAAAATTCTTAGCACGTTCCTCAGCTGCTATGATTCAACGATGGAGTATTGCTTTGAGTGCCTATGACTATACGGTTCAGCACAGGAGTGCCAAACAAACTCAGCACGTTGACTACGTTTCTCGACAACCATTACAAGATAGACGTGTTAATACTTGAGACTGCTTGTTAGTGCAACTTTTACCAGTGATACGTCCAGATCTCATTAGACAAACTCGTGGATACTTTGGATGTATAATTAATGCTATACGGAAAGCCTGGAATGCCAATCTGAAACCCAGATTTCCTGTCTATTTTTCAAAGCGAGATGAGCTATCCACTAATCCTGATGATATTTTGTGTTCAAATGATCGTGTTGTTATTCCTCCTTCATTGAGTAAATCTGTCCTTGAAGATTTTGATAATAAACACTTAGGTGTTGAGAAAATGAAGTCACTGGAAAGGCTCGCATGTTGGTAGCCAGAGATAAATTCAGATATATGTCGCAAAACAAACAATTGTGAAAAATGTCGTCAGTTGAAAAATCAGCCTTTCAAGTGGACTCCATGGCCAGTATCTTCTGAGACCTGGCAGAGAATTCATGCAGACAATTGTGGTTCATTTTTTGGCAGATATTATTCACTTGTAATCATTGGTTCTTTTTCAAAGTGGCCTGAATTTTTTTTCACAATTTCACCAGATTCTGACTTCACAATACAAGCATTAAGAAAGATGTTTAGTCGAGAAGGGTGACCGATAATGGCTCCCATTTTGCTGCAGATGCATTCACTACCTGGTTAAATGGTATTGGGTGCAAACATCTGCTTACTGCTCCGATACATCTTTGTTTTAATGATCAGGTAGAAAAGTTTGTCAGGACATTGAAAACTGCAGTTGATTCGATTGCCGCCTCAAAATTTAATGAGCTGGAGAGGGGAGTAGATACTTTTCTACTGCAATATAGAAATGCCACATATTTGGTTACGAAAGAGACTCCATCAAAGCTATTAAAAGGAAGAATACTTCGGTCGAATATGAGATGTTTGAAGTCTGCAAAAGTTAAATAATATCGTGGAAATGATCTTCGACCATCCACGGTGATTGTTCTGAAGAATGTCGGGAAATCTATTTTGCGACTTCTAGATATCAATGACTTAATCACACACAATCGACATGTTGATCAAATACAATTCCAAGAACCAAGTGAGTCTGTTCCAATTTTGGTCGTTAATTCTAATGCTAATGAGTGCATTCTAGATAATACAGAGCCTTTATCCAATACACTATTCGACACACACAGGGTGAACTTGAGAAGACGTACAATTGATTACAAACACTAAGACTTCAATTAACGCTGTGGCGGATGTGGTGTCTAAATGAACTAATGATTCCTTTGTACTTGTTGAATGCTTGATTTCGAATTTTAAATACAATAGAATCGTTTGTGCTTGTGTAGTACTTCTTGATTCAATTGCGTTATTTCTGAGATTCTTAGTTAGTACTATAAGTCAAATACTCCTTATTATCATAGTCCACTTCTAAAAGAAGTAACAATCTGATTTCTGCTGATGAGAAGTCCAAAGTTAATACAAAACTGGTGTTCATTATCACTTGTCTCTTTATAGGTCTCCATTTACGATCGTCCCGTGATAGAAGATAGTTTCGAAAAATCTAGTTATTTGTGCCGTGGAAATGTTTAACTTGTAGCGTGATGTCGAGTTGAGCTTGACTATGAACACCGCTACAAGAATACGCGCCAATAGACCAATAAGATTCCGGTAGGCCACAAATCAGAAGGCAGATGATGGCTGTAGTCGAGATGTATTTGTTGACGATCTCGTGGTATCGAAAGAATACCGAGATCGTGCCAAAGACGTACAAGCGTGGTTACTGAGCGTAACCGGATTCGCACAAGTTCAAAGTCAACGGGAGAGTAAGTATAGTGGCTGTCATTAGCACAGTTAAACAAACGAGCACAGTAAAACAGTCACTGGTACAATTGGTTATAATAATAATTGTTTTCATCGAACCAATCGCGTTCTGTTGACAAAAGTAGGTCACTACAAACTAATCGAATGCAAACTCTCAACAATAAGCTGAGTAACCTATGATGGATTAAGAATGAATCAGCAACTATTGAATGTTTGTAGAATTATAAACAGCGCAATCAGAACTTATGGAAGAGCTACGAAACGCCATTATGCGGTGCGAGATTCTGATTTTCGCAGAGATCAGAAGCGTATAAAAAATTTGTAATTCAATACGCAGAAACTCCTCGTTATGAAACCCGTAATTCCTTGGCACATGTGAAACAAACTTATTCTAAATCATCTCTTTATATGAATTACTTTGCCTGTAAATTTTCTAGACCCTGGAATAACCTACCAGAACATATCCGTACGATAAAATCACTCCCATTATTTGTACGTTGCATCGATGCATACTGCTCCTCTGAAAATGCATTGAATGCTCTAGCACCTGCAAGTGTATCTCACTCCACAAGTGTTATTATAGGAACTTTAAATGTTTAGGCATTTTTATTAGTGCATTCTCTGGATAAAACCACCAACTTGCTGTCACTTTATGTTAATACCGTCCCCAGCTAGTTTAAATAGTTTGAATATCATCAACAGTATATCACTGTGTCACATGACATACGCATTTTGATAGATCTGATTGACATATTTCGGTAATTACTGCATTGTTGTTCCGTACTCTCTGTTTTCGTTTTAATTTCTCTAATTGTATATATTTATCATTAAATCGATCTGGCACATGAAATGACCTTAATTACACCGTTCATAAATCAACAGGCTGTCCAGTTAAGAAATATTACATGTTCCCGGCTGATGCATTGGATCGCTGTAATACCTAAACAATTACTGAATTAGTAAACTTAAAACTCAGATCACATGTTTGTTCTATACATATTATGGTATTATTTATATCAAATTGATCGTGCCTGTAAACTGGAGTGAATTCTGTAATTATCATTTTTTCCGGATATAAAATTATTATTATTATTATATGAGCGAATTAAATTATCTATCAAGGGATTCTCATTCACAATTATGTGGATCCAGTGCTGGATCGAAAGAATCTCTGAATCCATGTCTCAAGCTAGATAGCACTAATTTACAAAGCGTATCTTCGGTCTTTGATCTCACGATGAGCGTCGATTTCCTCAAAATCACAGCTAAGCCTGCTTCAGTTAAAGTGGAACGAAAATTCACCTTAGTCTGTCACTTGCCTCCAGTCATCAACTTAAGCTTATTCGTGACGAAAATCATTTCTAACAACTGGGATACGCGATTCAGTAGCAGCTCAATAGGATGATGTTGATTAATTCTGGGGACTCAACTAACATAATACTGTTTAGTGTTCATTGTTCAACTACTGTATATTTTCAATAGAAATCGTATCATATACATAAGTCCTGTCTAGATAATCTTATTACTTTCTAAACTACTAATTTTGGAACATTTTTGCCGTTATATTTTAAATAATAATTTGAAATGTTTCGCCCTTTTTCGAGGTCGTCAGTTTAATGCATCTGAAGCCCAGGACAAGTATTCATACTGAAACTGGAATGCAGTATTAGATAATAATTCATCAAAATAAAACACATATATTGGATTGTATAGATAGCTGAAAACAGAAGATATAATTAGCACGTAATATCAGTAAACATTCGGACGTGCACTAAATGAGCTCAATCACAGGCCGATCTTCCTTCTTTTTTTTGAAGTTTAAAACTGCAGAGTTTTTCTCCCTGTCGCTAATTGTTATAACTTGTGGACTTGTGCCCTATTATTATATAACGTGAAGATACCGCCATTTTCAGAGCAGTGACTTATCGTCCGGATCAAATACGTACGAATCCGTATGAGCAGTCTAGACTTCTTCTTCCTGCCTAGCGTTGTCTATTAAGTCCAGAGCACCAATCTTACGCGACAAATGATTTCTCAAATATCGGTAAAAAGTCCCATCTGATGCTTCAATAAATGAAAGGTAATATTGGACACTACAAAAGACTGTAAGGCATAAAGTCTTTTCTTTACGCTTCCACGTTTCGACTAAACATCAGACGGAAGAGTATTTGTTTAATTTCAAATCTTAGTCTCTACTATGATTGATTACAGCGATCCAATGCATCAGCCGGGAACATGTAATATTTCTTAACTGGACAGCCTGTTGATTTATGAACGGTGTAATTAAGGTCATTTCATGTGCCAGATCGATTTAATGATAGATATATACAATTAGAGAAATTAAAACGAAAACAGAGAGTACGGAACAACAATGCAGTAATTACCGAAATATGTCAATCAGATCTATCAAAATGCGTATGTCATGTGACACAGTGATATACTGTTGATGATATTCAAACTATTTAAACTAGCTGGGGACGGTATTAACATAAAGTGACAGCAAGTTGGTGGTTTTATCCAGAGAATGCACTAATAAAAATGCCTAAACATTTAAAGTTCCTATAATAACACTTGTGGAGTGAGATACACTTGCAGGTGCTAGAGCATTCAATGCATTTTCAGAGGAGCAGTATGCATCGATGCAACGTACAAATAATGGGAGTGATTTTATCGTACGGATATGTTCTGGTAGGTTATTCCAGGGTCTAGAAAATTTACAGGCAAAGTAATTCATATAAAGAGATGATTTAGAATAAGTTTGTTTCACATGTGCCAAGGAATTACGGGTTTCATAACGAGGAGTTTCTGCGTATTGAATTACAAATTTTTTATACGCTTCTGATCTCTGCGAAAATCAGAATCTCGCACCGCATAATGGCGTTTCGTAGCTCTTCCATAAGTTCTGATTGCGCTGTTTATAATTCTACAAACATTCAATAGTTGCTGATTCATTCTTAATCCATCATAGGTTACTCAGCTTATTGTTGAGAGTTTGCATTCGATTAGTTTGTAGTGACCTACTTTTGTCAACAGAACGCGATTGGTTCGATGAAAACAATTATTATTATAACCAATTGTACCAGTGACTGTTTTACTGTGCTCGTTTGTTTAACTGTGCTAATGACAGCCACTATACTTACTCTCCCGTTGACTTTGAACTTGTGCGAATCCGGTTACGCTCAGTAACCACGCTTGTACGTCTTTGGCACGATCTCGGTATTCTTTCGATACCACGAGATCGTCAACAAATACATCTCGACTACAGCCATCATCTGCCTTCTGATTTGTGGCCTACCGGAATCTTATTGGTCTATTGGCACGTATTCTTGTAGCGGTGTTCATAGTCAAGCTCAACTCGACACCACGCTATAATTGGTGAGCCAAATCTTGGAACACGCCTCAACCTCGGTCAAATCTTTCAAAGAAGGCAATTCGGTGAGTCTATTGTTTTATCTATCCACGTCTGTCATATATTTTCATATTAATTTTTAATATATAATACACTTGACATGATGTATAACGATAAGAATAGTATTAATATAATAGACTCCGATGTACGCGTACCGAATCCTCGGCACTTTTTATTCGCGTGACGATCAATTCCACACTCTATTCGAGAAATTCCTCAGAATAACTAAACCACTCGAGGAGATTTCATCGGTGACCAATCGTGTGTTACACCACATAGTCACCCGCGGACAAGCTGAATAAAAATAGATCTACATAACGATAATTCAAATATGATAGTCTGTGTAAACAACATGATCTGATAGACCGTTCAAAATATACCCTCTCTGAACAGACTTACCATCACAAACTGACTTATGTTTAACAAGCACAATTAGTAATCAACATCAGACCAGTGATCTGGCTCAAGTATGTAGATCACAAATTTGTCATCATGAGAAAGATTGTTCTTAGAGATTTCTCCAAACCCAAATACACACTGTCAGAAAACACCATATTTACTTTTAAAAGGAACATGAACATATGAACATACTTTTTGTAGACTGTTTATTTGAAGGAAATTCCTGTGGTAGTCAAAATATAGGCACACACTGAAAGTCGATAAATTCAAATCAGTATATTGCCTTTAAGTCGTCACATTCATTCAGTGTGAAATTTTCTCTGGCTTAGAAGCTCGTCAGAAGAGCAATCAGGATCATTACTTCAGAAGAATACACACCAAAAATAAGCAAATTTTTTAAACATCCTACGTTTCGACAATTTTTATTGGAATGTTATTAAAAAAATATCAAAGCAAAACTGCTTCTCTGTTAGTAACAATCTCAATAAAAGATCTTGGATTAGTATTGTGGTTTAATCATACCTTAACATCATCGATGTCAAACGTAAACTCTCTGCATGCAACAACTGCTACGTTTTCCTTGAAAGTTGCGAATCTCCCACCTTAGTAAAACTGTGAATAGTCGAGATGCGGTTTCCTATGAATGTTTGTAATTGCCTTTTCTCATTTCTGATATGATGACGGACAATCACAGAATCTGTCCAAAAATTAACCTCTGCAAACTTAATACCTAACTCCGATTGCAGATGTGGCCTCATGCGAGCTGCTAAAATTGCTGCCGCAAGTTGCAAACGTGGTATAATCTGAGTCTTCAAGGGAGCTACTCTTGCATTTTCTGTGATAAGACAAAAACATATTTTAGTAGCAGGGATGCAAAAGCGGACGTATGCTATTGCACCGTATCCAATTTCCGAGACATTAATGAAAACATGAAGTTACGGGAGCGAGTGATCTGATTGTGAAAATAATAAACAAAGTGTAAAACCAACGCTCTCAACCCTCTGAAACTCACTTAAAGTTTCTAACCAGCGTTCGCTTTCCTCTTTCGTAATCTCTTCGTCCCAGCCTAGTCTTAATTTACTCAAACGTTGAAGTAACTGCTTCATGGGAAGCATGAACGGTGCTAACAGTCCCAGGGGATCGGAAAATGAGGCTACACTCGATAATACACATTTCTGAAGAATAACCCAAGGGCTTTTGCCAGCTCAATTGCATCCTGTACATTATCATTGGAGGCTAAATAATAGTCGACATAATTGGTTGATAAACTAGATCGATTTCAATGTGTTGGTGATTGCTGATTGACATGAGTGCCAAGCTTCTAAAAATTCCCTCGTCGTTTTGGAATTTCCTCTGTCCAAGATTTCCACACTTGACCAATCGAATGTGCGTCCGCAGTTGTCCACGTGTATTGATATAAGTGAGGAGATATCATGCCGTTTGACTGCTATTTGATGTTCATGTAGGCGAAGTTGAAGGGCGCGTCCACTTTGCCCGATGTAGTGTTTGTCGCAATTGACACAATTTATTTTGGAGACGATGTTTGATTTATCTTCTTTTGTTATTTCATCCTTTGGTTTGCATAGGATTGATTGTATTGATTTGTCGGTTTGTGTGCCACACTTATCTCGAAGGTTTTTAGCAGTTTCTGATATGCCATTTATGTAAGTTAAGATGATCCGTTTGTTGATTTCTGTACTTGATTTGTGTTCTGATGCTGCATGTGGTTGGTATTTTTTGATGAAGTTGATTGGGTAGCCGTTCTTTCGATGTATGTCCTTCAGGTATTTCTCTTCCTTTCTTCGTGCTGCCAGTGTGCTGCAGTGTGTCCGAGTCCTCTTGAACAAGGTTGTACGCAGTTGATTTTATGTGCTCTTAGGTTATTGCTATTGTAGTTAAGAATTCGATTTGTATGGGTGGGTTTTCTTATATACATGAGTTTTTAGTATTCCTGTGTCGGTTCTAGGGAAAAATATATCCAAGAATGACAGTTTGTTGTTTGAATCCTGTTCCAATGTGAACTTGATGTCATCAAAGACGTTGTAGATCAGCTTGTAAGTGTTTTCTATCCCATTCTTTTTGACGATGACGAATGTGTCGTATAGAGTGCGAATTCAAATTTTTGGTTTGATCATTGATAATATCGCAGCTTCTAGTCTTTGCAACACTGCTTCTGTGATCACTCATGATATTGGTGACCTTATTCGTGTCCTTTTACTTTGATCGTAGATTTTGTTATCGAATTGAAAATATGTTGTTGAGCATAAGTCGATAAGTTCTAGTAGACTTTAAATTTGAAGCTTCGTGTACTTTGTGAGATTTGTGTCGTTGGCGAGGAGCAGAGATATAGTTTCTTTTGCTAACCTTGGTTCAATTGAGGTGAATAATGCTGTTACATGGAAGGATTTCATCAATTCGTGGTTGTTGATTGGAATGTCCTTAATCTGGTCTAAGAATTGTGTAGGGAAATCTACTGAGTGGTTGGATCAATCGACTAGTTCTTTCAGTATTCGCTAAATTTCTTTTGACAAATTGTATGTTGGCGTTCCGGGCAGTGCTACAATTGGACGTAGTGGAATGTTTGGTTTGCGTATTTTCGGTCTGCCGTAGAATCGAGGGAGTACTGGTCCATTGGATTTTATTCTCCATTGATCTTGTTTTGTTATTTCTCCTGCTTTGACTAGCTTGTTTAAATTCTTCAAGATTCTGTTGTCTAATTTCTTGACAGAATTTGTACCTATCAGTTTGTATGTGTTTTTATCTTCAAGTAGTTGTTCGGCTTTTTTGACGTATTCCTCTTTGTCCATAATTACTGTTGTGCATCGTTTGCCTGCTGGAACTATGACAATATTCTTTCTAGTTCCAGGTTCTTTCAAGGCTCTTTGTGCTTGTGGGGTCAGTTGGTTGTTTTCCTTCACCTGTTGCGTTTGCGGTACTATAGTTTGCTTTATTCTTGTTGTGTTTCCTCACTGAATCCAGAAGTTTTGAGTGATGACTCTAGTGCTTCAAAGAATTCTAGTTTTGAGGCGTCGCTTGTGTTATAGTTTGATCCTTTTTGGAGTAGATATTCTTCTGTGTTTGTTAGTGGTTGTTTTGATAGATAGATCATGCAGTTGTTTGTGTTTTCTTCCTTAGGTGCTTTTGTGATCTTTATTAGTTGGTAATGGCTATTTGATCTTCGACTACTCTACATAACTATACTTGCTTGGAAACTAGGCCTATCCATTTTACAACTCTACAAGCATTGTAAATAATCTTTCAGTCTTGAATTTGTTCAAACTAACTAACTGGCTTTGTTAACTATTTGTGCTCATTTACTATTATAAAATGCTTGAAAACTACTACGATATCAAACAGTGAATTACTCCAACTGAGATATTGAAGTTGTTGTTGACTTAATTACCTCTCTGTGGGTTCTTTGAATAATCATGAGCATAGTACACTGAAGTTCATGTAAAGTAACTGAGAAATCAATTTTATAGACTGGAAGTGTAGATGATCTTCATAGTAAAAAGTATGTGGCAAATACTGATTATTGAAAACATCGATGAGATACTTTTTTGAATTAATGAAATTTGAATGCGATGTTGTACAAATTATGCTGAGAAATTTCAACTGTAACAGAATTCATGATAATAATATAATTATTATTAATACTATTGGTACTGTCAGGATTATTATCATTACGGGTGTTGTTTTCAAGTAAGTTGTGTTTTTGAGCCGTTTACCAGAAAAACGATCAACGATGATGAGGATGATGTTTTACTCGAGAATGCTCAAGAGCCACAATTCCAGTTACCAAAACATCATCATCATTTGTTAAAGTACCCTTCAGAATAAGATGAATTTACATATTCCCCGGATTCACTTCATTGGCCTACAACATAGAAAAACTCGTTTTTTCAAAAAGAAATACAATAGACTATATTTCATTTGACAAAAATATTTCAATAAAATTGAGTTTTCTGTTGATATACGGCTAACGAATTGACGAATTCCAAACAAGATGAAACATGTGTCATGGACTCCACTATTGGCCAAAATCCATCCTTTTTCATCATGTACATAATGTTAAAAGAATTAAAGTAATTGGTAGAAAACTCTGATACGGACACTTTACCTGTTATGACCTTGATTTGTCTACCCACTTCTTGGTGCCGAGGATACTTGTCTTATCTAGATTTCGACCTTGATGCGATAGGCTGATCGGCTTAACCTTGAGACTAGTACGCGTGAGTTCGAGATGGGGTAGAGAGAAGAAAACTATTCTGCCACCTGATTGGTGGGCAAGCACACGAATGAGAGAGAAGACAAGACAACTGGAACACTACTCGATCTATTTCCCTGACCACTGAACTCACTGTATTCACTGAATTCACTGGATTCAGATTAGTGTAAAAAGGTACATGAATAATTAAGTGAATAACCCGACCGCAACGTACAATAATTAGGAAAAATACAATTATGTCCAAAGCTGGGAATTAGAGTAGAAAATAGGGTGCAAAATAATATGTTTAAATTACAATAGCTTCGAAACCGAAAAAGGTATGGCAGTGAATGATACTTCGAACGAAAGCTTATGTTCTGTAGAATAGATTAGGGACAAAAATAAATGTCAGTGTTTTACAAGCTTTGAATAAAATGAAATAACGTCCCGAAAAATAGCCTTCGTAGTTTGTCAGGGCTTCTTGTTTCCCGGTTCACATCATCTTCCCCCTTGACAAAAAAATGTTATAACTGCCATCCAACTGAGTTCATAAGTGAAAACGGTTTACGTTGCGATCCGTGTAAGCTTGACTAATTTGACCAACTGGAATAAATAAAAAAAAAGAAAAATGATTAGTCACTATTTACAAGTAATAGTTAAGATCTCATCATTGATATCTCCCCTCAGAATCGTATGCTCTTTTCTTTGGGTCCACTTGTAGAACATCTGGTCTTCTGCGTTTTCGTAACGATCTCCTAATAGGATCTTGTTCCGGATGCACAGTTTTGTGAGTCGTTGAACTTTTAATATCGAAACTGTCCAAGAAGATTTGCCACATTGAACTCAGTTTCTCGGTTTTCTGTGCAGTACTAGAATTTTCCAGTATGTGGTTAACATGACGTGTCCACTTTTGACCTTCAACTTCCACCACATACATTACATTTCCCCGTCTCTTAAGTATGCGTCCACTGGTTCATTGTGGAGGTGAGTATCTGAAATCACGGACGTATACTGTTTTGTTGTTTTGGAAGATTCTATTTTTCGCCCCATGATGGCGATTAAATTGGATTTCCATCTTTCGGTTTCTCCTTCCTATGAGATTTCGCTCTGGTTTTATTGCATCGAGAGCAGTTTTAACTTTTCTGCCAAACATAATTTCCGCTGGAGACATTTGATTTGGTGCTGACGGGTTTGGAGTTGTTCTGTAGACGACTAGAAAATCATTAAGAATTTCCTTTATCTTCCCCTCCCCTTTTGCCTTCAGTAGCGCTCTCTTGAAGGTATCCACAAACCTCTCGGCTTGACCATTCGATTGTGGATGATATGGACGTGAACGAACATGATTGACTCCAAATCTCTTGCAGAAATCTGAGAAGATGGACGAAGTAAACTGAGTGCCGTTATCCGACACAAGGATATTTGGGACTCCAAAACGAGAGAATAACTGCCGTAATTCCATAATAGTGTCTTGCGAAGTGACCTTGTTCATAGGGATAATCTCCGGCCATTTTGAATAAGCATCGACACAAATGAGGAAATATGTACCCTGAAATGGGCCAGCAAAATTAATTTGTACACACGACCAAGGTTTCTTTGGAGATATCTTCGGCATTTGAAAAGGAACAGAAGACTTTGGTGTGGACAAAACATTGGCACAAATTACATGAGGTTCTGAAGTTTTACGCGAGCATACTTTATCTGAGGCATTTGATTGGGAATCATTGTGAGGACATGTTTCATCGGAGGAATTCGATTTAACATCATCTCGCATTGATAGCTGGTCTGTCGTTAATGGTCTCCTACTTAATCCGTCTAAATGTCAAGCTGTTAACTTTAGCATGAGACATGATCGGCATTTAAACACCTTTTTGAGATCTCATAATGCTTGTGCCATTGGCGACTCTTTGATAAACACAGTGTCGACGGTCAATTATCTTGGTGTTACCTTTTCCTCTGATCTCTCTTGGTCTTCTCACGTTTTATTGTTATCGAAGAAGGTTTTCCGTCTGACATACTATATTAAGAGGTTGCATGCCTTTGGGATCACTCGTCATTTACTCCTACAATTTGTCAATTCTTGCATATTACCTATTATTCTGTACTGTTCTCCGTTATTCTTTCCCGGGCTTTTGAGAAAAGACTTTGCTGTACTGCGGAGAGCGCTGAAGGCAGTTACCAAGTTATGTGGTGAATCTTTCGAGACCATAATTAATATGATTGTGGATAGACATCTAAAGTCATGCAAAGTCCTGGCAGATGTTATTTTATCAGATACTAACCATCCCCTTCACTCATATCTTTCTCCTTGTATATCTTCTGGTAGAACGAGACGAAATTACATTAAAATCCAAGCACGCAAGCAAAAGTATAAACGTTCTATAGTACCTTACCTAGCAAATGTACTCTGTGATGAACAGGTTGTTAGAGTTAACCTAGTCAATAATCTGCATTCTTAACATGACTCTAATTGGAAAGTTGTACAGTTTTTTTTTCAGATTTTTTTTAAACCGTTTTTTTTCTTTTGTTCTGTAAAAGAAACTTGTTGAAATATTTTTGTGCTGAGAATTCTATATTGTACCAAAATATAATATTGAATAAAGCTATAAATAAATAAATAAATAAACTAGACATTACATTAGAAGCATTTGATTCAGAAAGATTATGAGAACATGTTTCATCAGAAGCTTTTAATTCATGAATATCAAAAGAACATGATACATCGGAGGCATTTGATTTAGAAATATCATCAGGAATTTTGATAGACTCAAAGGAAGCATTTTGAGAACATACCTCATTTAATAATTTATTCAAGGTATCAACCTTCTCAATCCAGTCTAATCCTAATAGATCTAAATCGTGCCGATTTGTAATATAACAGACATCGGTGAACTTATGTCCCATGAATTTAACGTTGCATGTGACTTCTCCTGTCAACTTCACTATATCTCCTGAAGCGTTGCGAGCAACATGTTCTGTTGGTCGGATGCGTGGACATCCCAGATTACGCCATGTGTTTTTGGAAATCAGTGTAACATCAGAAGCAGTGTCCAATTGAAGACGTATGGGTTTTTCATTTACTAATAAGTTAACGTACTTCCGCTTACTTTGAAAACCAACTTTGAAGGCTGCGAACGTGCTTTTAATTTGACTCTGTGGTGGTTGCTTCGCATTTCCACTACGACATTTAGACTTACGTTTATTCGATGAGCAATGACCTTCTTTATGACCAATGCGATGACATTTTCGGCATTTGTGATTCTTGAACGGACATAGTTTCGCAAAATGCCATGCTCCGCAGAACCAACATGGTGATGGGGGTTTAACAGAAGGTATTTGTGTGCTTGTAGTGTTCTGTTTGGACGATGTCGAGGATCTGAGAGCATTAATTGAACCAAAATCGGAAGGTTTAGCCTTCTGTTGCACCATCGCGGTATCATGTTTGAGATTTATCAACCTCTGACACTCGGTTGTGACCATTTGTAGTGTCATATTCGGTTCCTGTTCAATGCGTGCTAACATCCTGGTACGGACATCTGCATCTTCTGCATTCTTTAAACCACATATAAAAATCAAGCATTTGAATTGGTCTGCTGTAATCTCGTTTATTTTGAACAGTTCGCATTCTCGATTTACTTTACCAGCATATGTGAGATAATCATCATCTGGGGATTTCGATATTTGGAAACATCGATAGCGAGTATTAAATAATGAAGATTGTTCGCCGAAAATGTCAGATAAAATTTGGACTGTCTCTTTGAAAGATACATCTCGCGGATTTTGTGGCAGGATGAAATTCACATATTTGTTGTATTCACGTGTTCCGAATCTTCTCAGGAGTAGGCGAACTTTAGCTGCGTCATCAAGATATGAGCATTCCAGACGGAATATGTCTTCGCAACGATGAAACCAGGAATTGAAAATGATACCAGATTCAGGATCATAATGGAATTCACAAATACAATTTGTGATGCATTCATACTTATCTGATTGATAAGTTGCGGATGAATGTAATGACAGCTTCTGCATCAGTTCATCTAAAAGCTTCATTTGATTTGCATCATTTTGCGCTTGCTGAATTTGTAGAATAGTTTTAAGGTCGTCCAAGGATACAGACATTTTGTTCTGGATCAATCAATATAGAAAAAAAATACAATTATGTCCAAAGCTGGGAATTAGAGTAGAAAATAGGGTGCAAAATAATATGTTTAAATTACAATAGCTTCGAAACCGAAAAAGGTATGGCAGTGAATGATACTTCGAACGAAAGCTTATGTTCTGTAGAATAGATTAGGGACAAAAATAAATGTCAGTGTTTTACAAGCTTTGAATAAAATGAAATAACGTCCCGAAAAATAGCCTTCGTAGTTTGTCAGGGCTTCTTGTTTCCCGGTTCACATCATTACCGAACACCAGTTCCTTTACTGGCAAGTGTTATTTAACACGACATTTAGGTGCAGACTGTTTCACAGACTTTTGTCAAGCATTTAATATCTTGTGTTGTGTCACAACTGCAACTTTGGTCTCTGTACATAAGGGACTTGAATTTAGTCAGTCAGTCAGTCAATCAGCCAGTCAATCAATCAATCAATCGAACAATCAATCCATTATTCAATCATGTATTCAAAGCTTTAACTAAAAACGAAACTCTCATGGAATAGTTTGTTGGTTTTCGATCAAACCGGTTCAGAGTATTGTCTACTTGTTATCATGAATATTGATTATTCAACTCGTCAACCATAATTGAATCATTCTGATATGCATCATAAATAAGCTTGATTAAATATCGAAACTCGACCCGTTTTTCTCCTGCTAAACAATGTTATTGAAATTTTTTGTTTTATCTTTGAATTAAGAAAACTAATTTTTCGCTGAATATGAATCAATCTTTTGGTTTAAATTTTTTTATGTACAATAGCGGACATTTGTTAATAAGTCAGTCTACTGTAAGAAATTACTTGTAGAATTTCTAAATAGTCTACTCACTTATCCGGACTTCGGATCGGCAGTTACTGTGGAAGACCATTTTGTGGAGCCTGTTGGGTTCGTCTGTGGCGGCGGGCTCACCACTTTAGTGGCTCGAAATCTAACTCCAAGTAGATTGCATGAATGGTTAATATTAAAGTATATATGTCACCTATCCTCGTATATAATCATCGTTTCAAATCGCGTTAGGCAATGACAGAAATAAATAAGTCAAATAACGAGAATGGAACTTTGAATACATAAATTTTGTATAATCGTTGATCAGACAAACGAACGGGCAAACGATGCGAAGAGAAGTAAGCGAAGCAAAATTGACGCGCGGTGGAGATCGCTGATAAGCCAACTGTCATTTATCCAAGCATTAATCAATATTTATAAGCACACAAAAATACAGAAATACAATAGACTATATTTCATTTGACAAGATGTTTTCAATTAAATTGAGTTTTCTGTTGATATACGGCTAACGAATTGACGAATTCCAAACAAGATGAAACATGTGTCATGGATTCCACTGTTAACCAAAATTCATCTATTCTTATCATGCACATGAGCTCCAGTATCCTGAAGGAACAAAGGACGTATGAACCAATCGTTGATCACCGGCTACCATAGGACTGCATCTCCTTACGATGCTCCACTGCCTTGTGGGTCAGACGTTCAGATCGAAAGCTTGGGGTGTGGTCCCCTTAGAAAACCACCTACTTCGGTTTGGACACCCTGGCAGTATCACAGCTCTCACACAAATCAAATGAGATTTGTGTGGCGCATATGTATTTAGTGCCTCCTTGTACCAATACCTAAGTGGTAAAATAAATAAATAAATAAATAAAGGCGCGAAAATTGTTGGGAATACAACTGCTTATTGAATGTAAATAAGTAGTACAAAACAAAATACAAAAGAGTCGAAAGGAAACGAGTAAGAACAATGTAAGCAAACTTAACACCGCCCCCCAAAGACGCCATGTCTTTTCTCAATTTCAGTGATTAGATATTTAACGTGAAACATTCAGAAGTGACAATAGTGCGATTCGCTCTAACCACAGTCACTCTGGGATGTCTTTCTGTTGCAGTCAAATAAGTGGTAAGTGTCTCATAGGGTATAGCTGATCGTGAATGAAGTTAATTTTATTAGATATATATGTCTTGAAGTGTGACTTTGTATTAAGTATGTAGTTTATACTATCATGGAGTCAGTCAAGAAGTAGATTTCGGTCAAGTGTTTCAGTTTTATTTCATCTAAAATTGCCTCATTAATTTCACTGACAGCACTGCAACTTGCAGTTCGAGGAAAGGGAAATTAACAAATTTTAGAAGAGTTATTCTGAATTTACTCAAAATTTATCCACGTCTCGTTACACTCGCGAGTCAATCCTTCTCAGGTTTTGAACAACCTACGAAGTATGACGGTATCCAATAGCTTGGACGCAATCGGAAGTAGACGTATCCCCCGATAGTTGTTACAGGAACGACGTGAGGCCTTTTTAAAGATAGGGCAACTATCGACTCATTCTATGACGTTAGTACACTTCGTAGTTCTCAGATCTTTGTAAACAGTGTCGTTAGTCCCCTAGTCAGTAAGTCATCATCATCTGTAAAATACAGAGGTAAGTCATTTGTGCCTGGTTATTTGTAGCGTTTCAAGAGTTGGATTTCCTTGCGGACTTCCGCCTAATTTGGTGGATCAGTCGTCACCGACCATGGAGGGCAGGACAGTCTGACCGATGTTGTCGGAGCAGCGGGCCAGTTTAACTGCCCTTAGAAAACTTCTGGCCATCGTCCGAGACGTCAATTGATGTTAGTGTTTGGCGTTCCGTCATCCTCGCAGATTGTTTCGCCCACACCAGACTTCTTGCTGCCAGTGGCTCGGATGAGTTGGAAGAGCTTCCGGTAGTTACCAAATGCAGCTGATGCTTCCAGCTCATTAGCACGCACCGACCACCAGGCTTCTCGGTTCTTACGCAAGCTTTACCCGATTTCATTACGTAACATCCTATGTTTGTGGTTAAACTCACGGTCACCCGGAGTAGACCTATGGGTTTCAATGAATGTAAATAAGTATTACAAAACTAAATACAAAAGAGTGGAAAGGAAACGAGTAAGAACAATGTAAGCAAATTTGACAAGTATAAATATCAACTGGGATGAACTGGAAATTATTGGTCAGGACATATTTGGATGATAAATTCTGGTAGCAGGTCGATTCTCTCTCACGAGGGCTAATGTACATA
Organism: Schistosoma spindalis; assembly: GCA_946903255.1. Classification (NCBI taxonomy): domain Eukaryota; kingdom Metazoa; phylum Platyhelminthes; class Trematoda; order Strigeidida; family Schistosomatidae; genus Schistosoma; species Schistosoma spindalis. The sequence continues at coordinate 144,581 of OX336424.1, forward strand.
ATTCAGTTAAAAAGTACTGGGCAATAAAAATCACACTAGAATTTGAAAATGAACAAATTATTCACTTTAATAATGTCTAGATGATGAGAAAGCAAATTTTGACACCTAGATCTACGCGCGGAGAACTCCCTGGAGTGTTCAGCCAACAGGCTTTCCAAAACTGAGTCACTAGTAGTCGAAAGAGAAATTTAATTTTGCATTTTGCTATACCGAAACAAACGTTTGTTGTTACGAACTCATACAGAACATACTGGACCTCCTGAAGAAAATATTCAATGCAAACTGGTGTTCACCGATATTTATTGATAAGATAATATAACTGGAAACGCTCAAAGTACAAACTAACTTTTCTGGAACGAAATATTTACATACACATCGATTTTTATGGTGATAAAACGTAGTCAGGTTAAACACGCATTCTTGATCTGAATTTTTTTGAAGTCCTTTAGAGTAGACACCGGAAGGAAATGTAGTGTTGATGTTCGTCCAAGACAAATTAACGTCATTTCCGTGTGTACAAAGTAAACCAAGCGTTAAGACAATTGGGCAACCTCTTTTTCTACCACAGTTTTAAGCTTTCATATTAGTTTCTCTTTTCTACCTTCACACACATCTGCTTTCCTTCTATCTTCTCTGTTGAACTTTACCCCCAATCACGTTTTCCCTCTTCTCACTATTACAGTTCATCCAGAAATTTAACATTCTATCAGTCTAACATGTGTTCACAGTTTTCCACATTCATTGATTTAAGCAAAGATATATCATGGTGCGTATCAGCTTGTTGATGTTCATGCAGGCGAAGAAGAGAACGTCCGTATTGTCCAATGTGGTATTTTCCGAAAATGGAACAGTTCATTTAGTTAAGCTATAATTATTCTGCACCACCTGATTATCTTTTATTTTTCAGTTTTCGGTGTATAAATACCGTATTCCTTTTAGCTGAACTCTTTAAACGATACTTTTTCATTAAATGGTTTGGATCTAGCTTCCAAGTACAGAATAAGCTTGAGCGATGTGAACAGACATATGTATGACGAAACGTGGAAGAGAGAAAAACCCTAAAGAAGGTCTTCGGACGATTCATTTTCATTGATATGCACATCAAGTTGAGAACTCCGGAATCACAGATAACTGCAGTAGCAAAAAACTTTATACATCAATATCGAATTCAGGGGTGACAGAGACACTTATACCTTAAAGAGGAGAATTTCTGATTCTTTAAAAACTGTTCCTTGCAGCAACATTGCGAATAGTATTCTCCAGCCGATTATCTTTTACCATTAATCTTGAAGATAAATTATCGCATCTCATCAAATCAATGTGCATCTCTCAATTTACCTGCTCATTTGGAGCTTAGTATATAGGTCGTTCGAAGAGTACTTTATCTAAATTAACTCAAAAAGATTGTCCGACAAGGCTAAAAATAGAAGGAAGTGGCTCAAAAATGCACAGAAATTGAACACCTTGTGAAAACAGGTCACCTCAAACCCTAACTGATTTCAAAGACAGTGAATATATCTGCTCACAGTGTTCGCATATCTGCATCAAAGTTCTCGAAACTCGATGGTGAATTGTTGCTTTGAGCGACAATTGTATTTTCAGATACGTTGGAGTATAGGAAAAAATGTCTGTGTTCATTCTTAGCGGATTAGTTAACACAATTCAACTATTCGCTCAATTCGTATCAGTTAGTCAGAAAACTTATCGATTAAGGATTTTAGTAAAATTTATGCAATCCGTAGAGTCTTGCAATCAAGTTATGAAAGATTTTGAAGGTTTGTTTTGAATAATTGGTGGTACTCGGACTTGCACTTGATTAGTGTGCGTTGGCATACGTGCACATTGACAGTATACGTCGATATTTCTTGCAGATACAAGTTTTTGTTAGACAATTTCGGATTTAGGCTTACTGTGAAATTTAGGATGAGTAGATTTTAAATTTCACAAATGGATGCACATATGGTGAACAATTTCGTGGCTCTTTGATTCGGTAACCTAGTGAGTAACTCGTTTATGCGTTAGGATAAATCTACTGAGCTCAAGTTTGAAACATGAACAGCTGTACTGGGATCCACATGAATTCATTTGACGTGTTTCAAATAAGATGGAACACGAAGTTTAGTTTATACTGATTATCATTGTACAAATACATCTCAACTTTCTAAGATGCACAAAAGTAGACGTTTACAATGAGAAAAAATCAATGAAAACACATTCAAGCTATGTTACTGAATGCATCGATGACATCACATTACATTACATTAGTTCAAATTTCAAGAATGGTTTCGAAATAAACTTCTTTACCCTATCATCATTGTTGATATTTTATTCTGCACATCACTTCAGAATATACCACTTAACACATGAGATGATAGTATGGTTTTATCGACGACAGCTTTTCATGTGGTACATTACACTACGATTCAGAATTGCATTCAGGAAAGGAGCTAATTCATGTAGGGTTATTTTTTTGTGGAGAATATAAGGGAACTATGAATAATTGAGAAGGTGAAACAACATTGTTCTTCTGAGCAATAGGAAACTAGTACATTTAAAATTTGAGTACTTCTGTAATATTTGATCGATCTTCGTGAAGAATCTCCTGAATATATGTTTATACTACTTTAATGTTGATAAGTACAATTTGTCTGTATTCCGAAAAGAAATCATATAGGTGTTTTGTTGCTTTAACCAAGGTTTAATTTTCAGAACAGATGTTGTCATAACATGTTCGCAATAATTAGTCAATTGACACGGACTGAACTGCAACTAACCACTGACATGTTTAATTTTCAGTATTATCCACAGAGTGCCTCAACTTCCTCAATGCGAAACAAATTGGTTCACTAGAAACGACACAATAAATAGTTCATCTTTGTATCATATATCAGTTGTCATTTACATTCTTCCTCATTCTCACAATTATGCTTGTATTCGAATTCCAAATAAGAATTATCACAATTACTCAGTAGGTTACAACAGCATTGATTCGTTCCATCAGCGCATCCAATCCCAATCAAGATTCACAAGATCATTCACCTAATATCAGAGAGCTTGAAGACAACAATTTGCAATAAACAGGGATAAGGCCTAACGAATGTAAAGGAGACCATAGATAGTAGTCGATTTTGGTGCATGTGACATCCGAAATCTAAAACATTTATTTTTTTATGGCAAGAATGTGTTCATTTTATCTTGTTTTCGAATTTGGGGAGTGAATTTTGATCAGTCTTATTTAGATTACGTTCATGTAGTGTGATTTACATTGATCTAATCATTGTGTCATCAGTTATTAATATTTGATAGATTGATGCTAGTTGTGGAATCCAGCGTTCATGTCACATCCTATTCAGTATTCGTCAACTCAAAGATTCTACGTCAGTTTTGATTTCTACACCGAAACTCAAATGTGGGATCATTCATTTTGACCATACAACATGTTATCTACTGAAGCATTTACTTCAGTTAGCCAGCAACGTGTTTGATGTGTATGAACAATCCAATAATTATGACATGATGATCATATGAAGGCAGCGCTTACGGAATGCCGGTTTGTTAACTAACACTGATAAACATTCAAGCTCTATGATCAAGAACTGGTTAATCAAAAGCATAGCTGACAGTGATATAAACACTGAAATAGTGAAGCGAAACGGTGGGTTACTGAACTTAGTTGCTCAGTGGATCTAGAGGATGCCAGATGTCCGGAAGTCGCTTGGCGACATTTTTATTCAGCTTCGCGAATTCTCATTTCTTATTTTCATACCAGAAACACACATTTTTACATTACGTTTGTGTTGTAGCAACTTTCTTACAACCAATTTTGATTGTAGTCATTTCTGGTTAAGCCATTTTAATAACTTATTTAACATACGATTTTATTTGAACAGAAACAACTCGCATAATCTCATGTACGGTTATGATCACAAGATCACAAAACAAACTATCTAAAATGTTAATTGTCTAAATATCACTCGATGATGCATTCTCCCTTTCTTGTACATAGGTACTAAAATCCTATTAATACTCCTTCTTTGCTTTGCTGCACCTTAATGCAATTTGATTATAGATTTGCCCATGTATGCGCTCGCGTATGCTAACTCACTTCCCCAATTCAAATTCACTTGATGTTAATATGGATATGTGCTCTGCGCTATCCACTAATAAGCTGTAGCTGCAGCTTCACTTTGTCTTCTGATATTTAACACAGAGGAGATGTATGTTATAACGGTTATGAAGTTGATCGATTGACAAAGCAAAGCCATTATGGAATTACTGATCTCAAAGTGAGAACACGAAACAATTTTCGACGACATATTCTCATTTTGAAAACTCAACGCGCTCTGTATTAATTTGAATTATCGTCTGGATTATAATCATTGTTGTGGATTTATTATATCACTATTTTAACCCCACATGTATTATCTCACAAATATTATTGAACGTAACCATAATATTCATAATAAGTAACGATGATTCACAAATAGTCGATATTTTGTTGCAATTTAGTAAGTCGTTCTAAGATATAGTTTGTAGCCTTTGCTGTTATCAATGTTTTATCAGCTCACTCCTCTTTGTGACATTTACATCATATTGGCCTATTATTGGATAATGACACGATGGGCCTCTCACAAATTCCGTTCGTCATGTCCAGGTATAGCACCGCAGCAGTTGAAACAATTGATGAGTTACAAAAGAATACGAATGTTATATGCCACAAACTGACGAAATTTGATCATAACGACAGACGAAAATCGGTGTCGCGAAAAATATAAAGAGACAAAAGACGAACATATTCTACGATACATTTAGCTCCTACAACTGTTTTTATCATCAAACATTTGGCGATAAAGCTCGAAAATGTAGATCACCGTGCGAATTTGAAGGATTCCTCCGGTTATCGCTAACTGCTGCTACAACTAGAACACTTCCTTAAATCCTCAATTTTGCAATACAGTTGCGTATGTTCTTGCTTCCGATTTTCATTCCGAATATATGCCCATTTTTACCTTCAGTTTATGTTCCCAATGTGGGAGGACCGTGAATGTTTTGGTTTGATCACGCATGTAGTTTGCTATGTTGTGACACATTTCAAAGAAAACTATTATTTTACATATATACGCATGAGTTTATTTCTATTTCGTTCGTTCTTGCAGACTGCTTGTGGAAGATATGTTTTTCATGCTAAATCTGGTCCTCTCGGTTTAGTTATTTAGGCCGCGGCAAAGTGAAAATGCATGGTTTGTCTCTTTGTTGTGTTGCTGGTATTCGTTGCATTAGCCGGTGCTTAACCCTCGAACGTAGCAGTGGATGAGATGTTAGTCATTTAACGTGAGCAACACTGTGTTCGAGTCTTAGTTTTAATTTTTATATTGAATGAAGCTTTGTTTTAATTCTAGCAAATGACTTATATTGAGAAGTACATGGTGAATAGATACGGAGTAGTTTGTATGTATACATAAGCTTCAGTTGGAATAGTCAGTTTCAGAATGTCGAATGAGATGAGTAGATTGCAGACATTGTCACGATTTACAAATATCAGTTGTTATTTTTATTAATGACCGTCATCTATCGGTTTTATACTACACTATTTTCATTCCCATCAAACACTAGTTCAATTCTAATTGTGAGCAAATAATGTTGGAATTGACATACCGATTTACAGTTATTTAGTTTCACATATTACAATCCTTTACTACACGAATGTTTTGATCATGAACAAATAAAAATTAATTGGTATAAACGGTTAATATTATTATTGAATGAAAGAATTTGTAAGGTGTTATTTTGACAGTAAGTTAATTGTCACAGCAAATGTGTAAATGAAAAATGATTGAAGTCCAGATCATCACTACCATATTCATATTCATTTACTTTTCATTGTTACCTGCAGTTCAAACAGAAACAAACGAATAATTAGTAAAATGCTAGATCATACAAGTGAATATTTAAAATGAACGACTTGACGAAAGTAAATCTGTCTGATAGATCTTGATCATCATGCACGTATCCATCTGTCTATAGATGATGTAGATCACGCTAAAGCCGTGGATCAGGAAATCACCGTGTGTTGAAGTGTCAAGTAGATTTGTTAACACTTCTTCAAATCCAATGTTTACCAGACTGTATCTCAAACATCTGTTTGAATATATATTTCAAGTCAACAGGAATCATGAACTGAAACACACAGTATGTGGTCTTCGTACAACACGTTTCCATTAAGTATTGTTTTATATAATCATTGTCAGTAAATAATATTCACTGAGTTACTTATTGACCACTTCGAGTGCTTGTGACAGAAATCTACACTTAACTGAAATTTGAGTTAATGAATAGGTGATTGTGCTATACGTTGTACTCGTTCAACCATATTCATGTGAAAGTGATGTTTGTTCGAATACTTGCATTTTTATTTGTCAGTCTATTTAGTTCCTGCTATGGAATTAATCTGCAACGTAAAACGCGATCTCACCATCCTCACCTTGACATTTGAATTAAGAATTTTCACAAATATGGTGGATCAGTTATGCAATAATTTGCGGATTCGGTTTAGTATCAGTTAACTATTTAATTTTATTTGTGTCATCTGTGTCTAGGAGAATACTTTCATTCAGTAAACAATCATATTGAAGCTTTTGTCGATATGTTACATAGTGCAACAGTTTGTGGATATTCATCGTCAAGTTAATTACATGTGTACCTGATAAGGCTACTTAATAAATCAATCAATATTTTCAAATGGTTTTTCTCACAGAATACGGTATTCATGTATCCAAATCACTGTATTTTCAACAAATCAACCGGTCTATTTCTTCTATATCTGAGAAAACATAATTTTGACCCAGATAAACATTCACAATTATTGTTTATTTAAAGATATCATTCAATGTGTTAGGAGCACCGAAATAAAGTAAACCAAACTATATATATACCACATTGAATGGGAAAGAATAACAGAGAGGCACATTCATCTCATCAACATTACGCCATATTTTCACTCAGTAGTCAGTGTGGTTGCGAATGATTAATCTATGTAATCAAAATCGTGATTTTAACTTTGATTCACTTCACCATATTTGTGTTGCAAAATAAAATACTTCCTTCATGCGTATTAAGTCCGTTATTTTGCGTTTCAATTCGCAATGCTATCGGAGGTCGTGAAATGGTTGTATCATTTCTATGTCTAAATATTTCACCTTAGTCACAAAGAAGGCATAGCTGGTACTTTCAGTTTATAACTGAGGAAACACCAGTTAAGCATCCTGAACGAAACTATTAGATATTCTGGAAAAGACGTTTGCAGATAAATATAAATTAGTGGTGAGCATGAACTTCAGTAAGGCATGTGAGGTTTCGTCTGTCATATTCATTAATATCAGGGAAGACAAATGAAATAAAATTAACTTCCGTGTTGAAAGGTTTCAACTTATCGCAAGTTGTTTCATTACGATCAGACTTCATTTCTTATTGGTTTACAAAAGAAATAGCAACGAAATAAAAGCACTTCTGACTTAATGGAATTATCGTGAAAATTCGTATGGGATGTACATATTCCAAAATAGACTGTGCAATATTAGCCCTAAACATCAATGGGTATATTCAAATAAACAATACACATAAATTGAACAAATTCCAAATTTGGATGTTACATCGTTAACTCCCATTGTATATTTAAGGTGTCCTATCAAATCTTTGGCTACATAAATCAACGTGATTTATCTGCGTTGCGTAGAGGATGATGATGACACCTAAATAATTGAAAATTCTCAAGATATTCATGTAGTTCATTTACGGTACGTTTGGAGTTTGCTTTACGATATCACGGTATCTAATATATATTGTTTGTGGTGGTTCCCAGCAAAAAGAGCTTATACAAGATATATCAATATACTAGGTTATTAATAATATACCAAAAGAGTTAATAGTGAAAACCCTAGGTGTCTATGTACGAGTAAAAACCAAGGGTAACAAGTTACAGTTAGAGTACAAATGGTATATTGAACAATAAGATATTAACAGTTATTATGGAACAAATGTTACTTGTAGGCTGCTCTCTGGGATGACAACCACAAATAAGTTCACTTGATTTAACGTAGATTCCCCTGCAAGTGATGGCATCGGCGGCGTGATGAGAAAGACAGAGTTCAGTATTATTATATAATAATAATCGGGGCCAAAAGTCCAACGGAGTGTAGGAAGGCTTGAAAATATATTATAACACTACTATAGTTTTCGTTCAAAGGCCGTGGCTGATAAAGCAGAAGGACAAACGGCGTAGATAGCGTATTATATTTCAATCAGCGCGGTAGTAAATTCGAATAATCATTTATCAAAACAATTATCATCGTTTTCATACAAGTAATACAGAGAAACAACAGATATTGAATAGAAATGTGGTTACAAAAATCATCGACTCTGCGTCACCATATGTTTGAATGTCGTTGAATCCTAGTTTATAACTCATAAATAGCTTTAGAATTTATGCTTAAAGCGATATGGATCGACTGTCATAAAAACAAGTCCGGAAATACCCTTATTCTTCAGGTAAGAACAGTTCTGTTATTACCTATACCCCATGCTCTGCTACTGCTTTTGAATCTGATGATGCTGGGAGTGGACTTACACTAAACCTTCTGCTGGATGATTCTGTCTCTAGTTTAGTAATTATTGCCACCTCACGATAAAAAATTATCGATCATATTTAGAGTGAGTTAAACACTATCTTTAATCGACATGCGTTCTAAGGTTGAGTCACTTGCAAGCTTCATATCAAAGCACAATGATGTGAAACAAGAAATGAAGATACTATCACCCCTCAAAATGCTTTTGTCAGAAGATATCATTCCTGAGGAACTTGATGACACTATAATACCAGAATCTGTTATGAATTTTATCGTTAGTAAAGTTACCAAGAGAATAGTCTCTCGTAATAACGTGATTGTTTATAATATGTCCGACAAAGTCCCCATTATAACTGTAAGAAATTCGATATTAAAAGCATCTAACCCTCAAGACAGTTTATGCCAAAATACTCGTGCCCGGTCTTGTTCAGATTCGCTTCACATATATTAGCTGAACAGTTAGAAGAATCCGAGTGGCTATTCTGCGCGCTTACGAAGTTTAGAAACGCTCGCATAGTCACAGATAGGACCATCAGTCAAAGACTTACTCAAGAACGTACATTGAACAAAAATAAAGGTGTTGAGATCATAACAAATTACGATACATCAGCTGCTGGGTCCACTGATGCAGCTACTATATCTCATGTTCTCCAGAACTCTGATTTATCAACGAAGAGTGCTAATTTGCATATTATGCCTGTAGTGACATCTGATTACCAATGTACATCTAATGACGACACTAATCCGATTATTTTTAGTTTACCATTACAAACCCATGAGAAAATATTTAGTTCCAATGAGACAGATCTTAAAAATACTGTCAAGATTAAAAAGTCTATGCCACGTAAGAAGACCAAATAACCAAAATAATACGATGGCCCTACCAAATAAACATAAGACTATGCTTCCCGACAACATGCTTTTCCCTACGTATCGTAGGGGAGGATATAAATGCAGACTTGATTCAAATGTCTCACAAGACGGCCACAGCAATCATTATGTAAGCAGGCCTAATATTGGACAGACCACAGTAAACCAACGTGCCTCACGGTTATCCTCAAATGTTTTAATTAATAAACCTGTAGGACGTAACTTTTCTCAACACGTTTCCATTGGGCAAGATGGATTACTGTGTAACCCATCGTCGCCACAACCCCAACTAGCAGTTGCTTGTCTTAACTGTCCGCCTAGTCAAGTTCAACAAATTAAGCCGCTTCATCAAAATAATGATTTTTTTGGCCTTCAGAAATCCCTGGTCCCACTAACACTACAGTTTGTTCAAGCAATGGCCCATATGATTAGTCATACATAATAAACCACAATCTATGCAAATCAAAAATACACAACATCAATAGGGAAGCTCTCGGTTTTTTACACTCCATACTCCCTTTTTAAACTTATTACTTAATAATGCATGTTCACTTCTGAACAAAATTTCAGTCTTGAGAAAATTAGCTTTTCTAGCCAGGCCTTCTTTCATACTTATCACTGAAACATGAGGCTCTCAAGTAGTATCTGAATCAGAATCTAATATCCAGAACTATCGGTTCTATCGCTGTGACATAGAAACTAAGCAAGGAGGTGGTTGTATTATATATGCATTGGATACCCTAACAACTAATAAAGTTGAAGATGGTGTTCTGACTAGTTTATCAGAACCAGTCTGGATATCATTCAACAACCTAAGTCATAGTCTACTCCTTGAATGTATATACAGAGCTCCTTATAGTTCAAATAATTGAAATGATCTTATTATCAATGCATCAGGTTCGCGAAATTTGAAAGTGGTAACTGTTTTTCACGTGGTCTTTAAATTTTTCGACTTGTTCATTTGCACGGTGTATTATACGGAGAATATCATCCTATCGGGCACATTTTACCTGAAAAATAAAAAAATTTCGACGGATACTTACCAGGTCCTATTATTTCGATTTCGGACTTAAGTCTCAAATAGATCTAAAATTTACTATATACTCATAGTCTCCGATCCTTGTATTAACCAGGTTCATACTTAACAACTACTAATACTCGGATATTATATTTGATTTAGCGAGCTCTGTACCCAGTTTAAAATCATGGTCAATAGCTTCAGTAAAAGAGAAATTTCACCAACTTCTAGGCCAAATTGAAGGTCCAAATCTGTAACCCCTATGACTGACGACTCAGTACCTGACAATGTCAAACTTTTAACAAATGAACACAAATGTCACTAACATCACCTGAATCTTCATGTTACCGCCCCTCCATCTTTGCGTGCAGTATGCCAATGGTAAGACTGGTTGACATACAAGACACTATACCCATGTGCATCGAAACGTCAGCACAGTCTACCTAACAGTGCGTTCTACCAAAACTTAAATCTCAAATTTCAAAAACTTAAGAGTCCAATAGTTCGTCTCATATACATGAAAATACTGATAGATGTATTACTGACATCCGTCAACTACAAAACTCTCTAGCCGAAATAAACGGCAGACTAGAGCAACTAGCACCCCTCACGCACATATCGGGCGTTGACACTGATAGGAATCTTGAGCAACTCACTAAAATTGAGTGTATTTTGGAGTTTGCGGCTGTAGAAATGACAAAAGAGTGATGTGCTCCTTCAATTCAGTTGCGTACAATGTCGCATCTTTAGAGTACTGTAGACCTACGGTATCTAAACATCTCTATATACCGGTCGGTATACGAAGACGTCTTCAAACACATTGTACTCGATTCCATAACTTTAGTGGCTTTTCCTCTTTAGTGACGATGACTGAAATAATAATCCGAACAGAGGCAGTAAGTACACAAAAAGCAGTCGCACAGGAAAAACGTGCAGTCGAACTTAACAATAACTCCTCTGCACTCATCATACGCCTTCAAAATACACTTAAACGTTCCAAATCGAGAGGGAGCATATTCATTAAAGACAAATAAGTATACGAAGACCCTAAACTTGATGCGGAACTATTTAGTGAACACTTTTGTTGCTCACTAACTAACGAAAAACCACTAAACGATTCAGAACCAATCCCAGTACCTCCCTATGAAATTACTAATGTAGACTTCAATGTACAAAATATCTCTAAGGCAATCAGTACATTGAAACACTCATACACTGATGGACCAGATGGTATTCCAGCTAGCACACTAAAACGTGGAGGTAATGATATGTGTTTCGCTTCTTAAACTATTTGCGATATCACTTTCTACAGCGTGTTACCCTACTGCCTGGAAAACTACATATATCATTCCCAAAATTAAAACAGGACCACAAGCAAATATTGACAATTACCGGCCCCTAAATATATAACTTTAGTGGTATCTAGAGCGATGGAAAAAGTAGTTAGGGCGACTGTAATTATAATATCATCTCGACCTCTCAGTATGAATTTCTCAGGTCAAGATCATGCGATACATGCCTAATAGACTACCTAAATGATATAACTCTGAAAAGCGACAACGGAATCCTTGTATCAGTTCTATTCTTAGACTTTAAAAAAGTCTTTGATATGGTCCCGCATAAAATACTTCTCGTCAAACTAACGGAACTAAAAGTAAATTTGGCATTAGTAAGTAAAAATTTTAAAGAGCGATTCAATGTAAAACCGCATTGCGTTATTATTTTATTTGTGGGTGTTTTGTGTTTCCGGTTCCGATGTACTACCCGTCCTGCAAAAGAAGTAGCGTACGACATAGAAAATGCAAGCCACGCCCTTTTGCATGACTCCATAGATAATCTTCAATAGAATATCGCAGTAAAAACTGTAGGTAGTTATTCTCGCCTGAATTTTCCGTGATATCTGTAGATGTTTGTTCAGAAGTATTGCGCTAAAACGAATTCGCAAAAACTTTGATAAGATTATGGTAAAAGTTTAGGGAAAACCCAAAATTTCCTATAAGTTTTGGAAATTATTTGGCTTTTATTAATAAATAAAAGCCGATTTCCCCAGAGTGTTATAAAATTCCAGTGAACTTTCCCGGAAATATTGAGGACTTTTGTGAAAATTTTGGGGTTTCGGTGCCATTTAGCGAAAATTGAAAAAATTTCCATCAAAATTAGGAGCTCGTGGTAGACGAATAGAATGTGAAGATATCGTTTATTGCTAACAATTTCTGTAGTGTATGTGTCGATACATCTCAACATTTGTATCCCTTTCCGTCGTAATTTTCAGTAATAAAATATATACTGCACACCATGTCATTTCGATTCTCTTTGGTAGTTTATTCAGTCTCGCCTTCATAGAATGAAATTTATAAACACTGTGGGCTCAGTTAAACATAACTTCGTTCACTGTTCATTGACCGAATATTGTGAAGATTTTAATAGAAAACATATCATATACGTAAATCCCAGCTAGATAGTCTTGTCAGTTTTCTTATCTACTGCTTTTGGAACGTTTGTGTTGATGATATTCAATATAATTTTTTTTGCAATATTTCACTCTGATTAAAGATCGTTTTTTTAGTGCATCTGTATTTCAGATCATTTATTCATATTGAGATTTCTATGCAGTATCAAATAATTCTTCATCGGAATGAAACACACGAGTTGGATTTCATAGGTATGTGAATACAGAAAATATGTTTAAGGCATAACAACAGGTAACGTTATGTTGTGCACCAAAGGAGCCTAATCACTGACAGATTTTCTTTCTTATAAAGTTTGAGGCTGAAGACTTTTTTCACCCTGTTGCCGATCGCTTTAACTTTTGGCCTTGTGATCCGATAAAATATAACGTAATGATGCCTTCAATTAGAGAACGGCATGGTATCGACCGAACCAATGACGCACATACCCGTACGAGCAGTCTACCATTCTTATTTATACTTCTCTCTGCACAACCTTGCTTCTTTAGTCCAGAACATGAATCTTAGGGAATAGATCATCTCTTGCATATCGGTAGAAAGTCCCGTCTGGTGCTTCAATAAATAAAAGGTAACACTGAATGCTTTTGGATCATTACTACTCCTCACGAATGGCGTTACATACGTCGTCTAGTGAACAATCAAATTCTCAAAAATAATCCAGGCGAGTTAAACTATTTTACTGGAGGGTTTTTGTACTTGACAAGTATATATTTTCCAGTTGCCTTTGTCACCAGGCTAAATGCAGGAACTTCTTATTGAAAGTTTACAACGCGTCATATTTCTGCCTAAAGTTTCATAAGTAGCCTTAACTCTGAAAATTCTTTTTCTTGCCATGTTTATTATTTTTCAAATTGTTATATACTTCAACAACCTGCATGTTAACCTGGTCCGCACATGCGTTGCATCATATCTCTGTCTTTTAAATTGGAAAGTCTTTTGAATCGCCTGTAACATCTTCAATAAACCCATCATAATCATTATTGGTCTGTCATATTAGTAACCTAGAAGCACAAATATAGTTTAGATAATAAATTCACCGAAATTTAAATGCCATCGTAATGCACTAGCGTAATAAACAAACTATCAGGTAGTTGTCGGCCAAACAAATATTAAGAATTAAAACTCCAGAACCTATTAATAAAATTAACATTAGACGTATATTTTTGAGTTGATCATCAAAGCCTCCTTCAAAACAAAGAAAACGGGGATTACAATGAACGTCATCCAATGCTATGCGCCTACCAACAAATACAACGAAGACGCTAAAGATCAATTCTACGATAGGCTGCCCAACAAAAGACCTGACCATTCTGATGGGAGACCTTAATGTCAAGGTTGGAATTGACAACACTGGATATGAAGAGATCATGGGACGACACACACTGGGAATATAGAACGAAAATGGTGAGACATTTGGAAATTCATGTGCTTTCAATAAACTGGTCATAAGCAGTACTATATTCCCACATAAACGCATACACAAAACCACATGGACTTCACCAGATCACACCACACAGAACCAAATCGACCATATCTGCATCAACAAAAAGTTCAGGAGGACGATGGAGGACGTGAGAACAAAGAGAGGAGCTGATATAGCATCAGATCATCACTTGCTGGTCGCAAAGATGAAATTGAAACTCAAGAGGCACTGGACAACGGGGAGGACAATATCACAAAAATTTAATACGGCTCTTCTTCGGGATACTGACAAACTCAATAAATTCAAGATAACCCTCAGCAATAAGTTCCAAGCCTTTCATGATCTACTCAATGGAGAAGGAACTACTATGGAGAGCAACTGGAAAGAGATAAAAGAGGCAATCACTTCAACATGTCATGAGGTTCTGGGCCACAAGAAGAACCATTACAAGGATCGGGTCAGGATTGATACACTAGATAAATTTCAATAAAGGAGGAACAAGAAAGCAGCAATCAATACCAGTCGAACAAGAGCAGAAAAAGTCAAGGCACAGGCTGAATACACAGAAGTAAACAAGCAAGCGAAGAGGAGCATCAGAACTGACAAACGTAAATATGTGGAGGATTTAGCAATGACGGCGGAAAAGGCTGTCAGTGAAGGAAACATGAGAAAACTGTATGACACAACAGAGCAACTCTCTGGAAATCACCGTAAACCAGAAAGACCAGTGAAAAGCGAGGAGGGCAAGATAATCACCAACATTGAAGAACAACGAAACAGATAGGTAGAACACTTCAAAGAACTCTTGAATCGACCAGCCCCACAAAACCCACCCAACATCGAAGCAGCACTCACGGACCTCCCAATTGATGTTGGCCCACCAACAATTGAAGAGATCAGCATGGCTATCAGACAAATCAAGAGTGGCAAAGCAGCAGGACTAAACGGCATTTCAGCAGAACCACTGAAAGCAGACGTAGCGGCAACTGTAAGGATACTCCACATTCTCTTCAGAAAGATCTGGGATGAGGAACAGGTACCAAAAGACTGAAAAGAAGGACTTCTAGTCAAAATATCAAAGAAAGGTGATCTCAGCAACTGTGACAACTACAGGGGAATCACTCTTCTTTCAATACCAGGAAAAGTCTTCAACAGGGTATTGTTAAACAGGATGAAGGACTCCGTAGACCCACAACTTTGCGACCAACAGGCAGGATTCCGTGCACAGATCAAGTCGCAACTTTACGGATCATTGTGGAACAATCAATTGAATGGAATTCATCACTCTTCATCAACTTCATTGACTACGAAAAAGCATTTGATAGCGTGGACAGAACAACATTATGGAAGCTTCTTCGACACTACGGCGTGCCAAAGAAGATAGTCAATATCATAGGGAATTCCTATGATGGATTAAACTGCAAAATCGTGCATGGAGGACAGTTGACAAACTCGTTCGAAGTAAATACCGGTGTCCGGCAAGGTTGCTTACTCTCACCCTTTGTCTTTCTCCTGGTGATCGACTGCATCATGAAGACGTCAACATCTGAAGGGAACTACGGGATACAGTGGACAGCTAGGATGCAATTGGATGATCAACACTTCGCAGATGATCTGGCTCTTCTATTGCATACGCCACAACAGATGCAGGAGAAGACAACCAGTGTAGCTGCAGCCTCAGCAGCAATAGGTCTCAATATACACAAAGGGAAAAGCAAGATTCTCCGATACAACACAACATGTTCCAATCCAATCACAATTGACGGAGAAGCTTTGGAAGATTTAAACACCTTTACATATTTGGGCAGTATCAACGATGAACACGGTGGATCTGATGCAGATGTGAATGCACGGATTGGCAAAGCAAGAGCAGCATATTTACAACTGAAGAACATCTGGAACTCAAAACAATCGGCAACCAACACCAAAGTCAGAATTTTCAATACAAATGTCAAGACAGTTCTACTGTATGGGGCGGATATCTGGAAAACTACGAAATACATCATCCAAAAGATACAAGTGTTTATTAACAGTCGTCTACGCAAAATACTTCAGATCCGCTGGCCGGACACTATTAGAAACAACCTACTGTGGGAAAGAACAAATCAGTTCCCAGTGGAGGAAGAAATCAGGAAGAAGCGCTGGAAGTGGATAGGACACACATTGAGGAAAGCACAGAACTGCGTCACGAGACAAGCCCTCACACGTAATCCTCAAGGTCGAAGGAGGAGAGGAAGATCAAAGAAAACATTTTGCTGAGAAATGAAGATAGACATGAGAAAAATGAACATGAATTGGATGGAACTAGAAAGTAAGGCCCAGGACAGAGTGGGTTGGAGAATGCTAATCGGCGGCCTATGCTTCATTGGGAGTAACAGGCGTATGTAAGTAAGTAAGTGTAGTTTTCTCGGTATTTTCATTTATTAAAGATGATTTCGGTATGTTTCTCTATCAGTTGCTTATTCAACAAATATCTCAAAAGCTTGTCAGACTAATTGAAGGTTCAGCGACACAATCATGCATGAAAATAATCAGTATAAGTAGTCGAGCAAATCTCCTTCAAACTGAAAACATCAATGTCGGACTTATCACAACACTGACTACGGTTCAAGCCATTATCATAGACATAAGTTGGCAGGTCAAGAAAATCCGCCCATAACTGAATAAATCGTATTAAACTAACGAGGACACTAGTTGGAATTCTCCTCCAAAGTAACACTATTGCTCTTTCATTTAGCCCACCAATGCAGATAAAATTGGAAGCCAAAACATCTGGTAGGGAAAAACATGTAATAATTTTAAGATGTCTGGTTTAATGCGTAACACGCTTAGAATGAAAATTTGTGCCAACAAATCGGATAATAATAATAATAATAAAATGATTCCATATAGAGTTATTTTGATAAGTCGCCGTGAGATGACTGTTATTAGGTTAACTTATAAGTAGTACATATAGTATCTGTGACCTGAGTGCCCTGTTAAGCGGTAAGTAATAATTCCGTCATTTAGTAAGCAGTGACATGTCGATCAAATAAATGACGAGTAAAACTCGTCCGAGCAGCCTAGAGTACTGATTGGTCCTGCTTTGCGCCTAGCCGAGTCACAATTGTCAGCCTCTGCAATACGAATGGTTATATGTCAAACATTATGAGTTTATATATCAACCAAACAAAACACAATTTAGCGTAAAATAGAAAATAACATTTGTACAAAATTTGGCAAACGTGGCTGTGAGTGTGGAGTCAATGACTATTAAGCACGGCACAATTCAAGGTTGATAAAACGTATAATAATGGTTCACAGGTATGAATAAAGCTCCAGTATCCTGAAGGAACAAATGGCGTATGAACCAATCCTTGGTCACCGGCTACCATGGGAGTGCGATTGTTGTGGAATCGTCAGTTTACCATAATACTGCCCCCAAATGCCCTGGTACGGCCGAGAGTAGGGTGAGTCCGCTTTCCCTCTCGAAATGCTCGCACATGGCCACGCATATAGAGCCCCTGCCAGGGAAGTAATACTCACTGCCTTTTCGTGACGGGGGTGTTGTTTACGAAAAGTGAATGTTCGTCGCTTTAACCGGATCCCAAACCAATGGTACACATGGGCTCCAGTATCCTGCGGGACCAAATGGCGTATGAACCAATCCTTGGTCACCGGCTACCATGGGACTGCATTTCCTCACTATGCTCCACTGCCTTGTGGATCAGATCTTCAGGTCAAAGGATCAGGGTGTGCCCTCATAAGAAAACCACCTGCTTCGATTTGAGAACCTGGGTAGTATCACAGCCCTCACACATATCCAATGAGATCTGTGTGGCGCGTATGTATTCGGTGCCTTCTTGTACCGATATCTATGTGTTAAAATAAATAATAAATAAATAACTATTGTACTTCATTAAAGTTGTTATTCATTCTGAAAAACGGTTGTATATATGTTTCTTACTTTGAAGTACATTATTCAATTTTGTTATCTTATATTTCTTTATGGTATGTATAGTATGAATAGTGAGTACTGGTAGGCAGTCTATGCTATTCTACGAGGGGTAACATGAGTAAGTAAGTATGTATGTACGTTAGTATGTACATTATGTGTGTTCGTATGAATGTTTTCTAAATATGTTTGCGTGAAGTATTTAAAAAATTACAATAAAATATAAGCATAATTAAATTTTATTCTCGATTGTATTGTTTTATTTCAGTGATGTATCCATGAGCACTGAGCACAGTCATCTAATGTCATAACGTCATTATTTGAGATCCAATACTAATGATATAGTAGCATATATGAACTTTGAAGAATTAACAATCAGGATACCTAAAACCCCATTCTCAGTGTATTCATGACAGCATAACATTATTAATGTTAATAATCACTTTCTATAACATCAGTGTTTATATCTGTAGTGCAGAAGATCCAAAAGTTAACAAACCATATCATTAGACACTGTTAGCATTGCAGATATCCTCCCGGTTATAATGTCTGTATTGTTGTTGGAATAAAACGATTTTATAACCAGAAGTGAAATTCTGTCAAATCTTCGGAAATGATCTTTTCGCCAGAATGATCATCTAGACTGTGTTTATGTCTATAAGTGTCATAGACTTACTGACACATTGCAGATTGTAAGAATTAACGGCCTCCATTCATGTGTCTCTGCATTAACATGGAATGTGACCCCTAAATACTAATTTAAACAAACTTTACCTTCAAATTTTACCAATACTTTGATCAGTAATTATCACTATTTTAATTTCTATACATTTACAATGTACACATAATATTACTATCCATATGTGTGTTCAGTGGAGCGTATCAGGAAAAATTATTTTCAGAGAATAGGTAAAGGTGGAGGAAATCAATTGAAAAGATGTAAATAAGGTATTTTATATACACATACTAAATAGGTTATTCCTTAAGAAATGAGGAACTATGGTCTATAGTTCAAAAAATAGTAATGAACTAGATGAATCAATGGAAATAAAGCGTGACGTTTTTTCTAGCATTAGAACATTGAGCACTATATGAAGAGCAACTGAGTCAAAACACAAATATCTAAGTGTATTGAAAGATTTTGATCATCACTGAAATATTAAATTTCTCAACATCATTCATTATTCGACGATAAATTTGGTGTCTGAATATGTGAACATATGATGTAAAGTGTTTGTTTCAACCACTCATAGTTTAAAACACAACATGGAGTATGAGAAAACATTGAACTGATCAAAGTTGCCAATGCTAAATAAATGAAGAAAACTTTTGAGATTAATGAAATGCACATCCAAGGGGTCAGAGAAATAGTATTGTATGTGACACAGCTTAAGCTGAAAATAATGCTCTCAAAAGAGGACATTACATATATAAGTGATATTCAAATCAAGAGTCTACACAACATCATTGAATGGTAGCGTTTATGCAATTGTGACAGATTTTGTAAACTGTATCACTAAAATCAATATTTGTAAAATGTTTTTTTTGAATATTTACTTTACAATTGTCAAGTATCACGTTGAATATTTTCATGTATTTTATCTTCATGTAACTTGAAAGAATGAATGTATTAAGGAATACAAGTTCATCACAACAAACACAAGTAAATAATCAAAAACTCATCTTCAGCTCCTTAATCATTCGAATTCTTGTTGACAATGAAATTGTTGTTGCATTTATCAAAGTAATTAAAAGGAAATAACAAAGAAATTTGTATGTTGGAAGGAACGGCAATGTTGATGGTGATGATAGTGTAGGTGTTTGATAATTCAGTCCTTATTTCGTTTAACTGTAATAAACAGAATGCAGAATAAACTGAAGTGCAAAATGTTTGCATGCATATATTCTGTTTGAAGTTTTATTCATAATAATTATGGTATCATGTAACAGAGTTTAACCTAGTGGACAGACCTGAATGTTGAATAATATTGATAAATGAAAAATAAATGGACAAACTCTTATTTGAAGTATAGTTTTGAATAATAACAAAAAATGTGTATGAATGGTATATGGGTCCAAAATATATGAATCAAGGTATCTTCTCCGGTATTTGACGTGTGTTATAATAGTTTGTATGTTAGATATCGGAATGTGGGAACACACCCGAAAATGAAATAAACAATCAGTGCTGCATGACACTGCTTGATATTTCAAATCAGTGTGGAACTTCATTCATACATGTTAATGTTATTTTTCATATGATTCAATGAATGCAGATGAATTTCATGAAGTAGAGATTTGTTTAAAAAAATACTCTTACGCTTATCTTGGTAATTGTCAGTCGATTGAGCAAATCATCTTTAAATCCAAGAGTCTCTATACATCTTATATGAAAACAGTAACAACTGTATGCTCAATAGTCACTAAATTCAGGGGACACTGCCTAAAATCTACCGAGAAAATGTTACTAGTCGTTTTAAATAATATCAACAGTCAGACGAGGTTTCGGTGGCATAGAATAAAGACAACGGTCTGTATGGTAAGCTTCGAACAAAATGCCATGCACCGCAGTGCTAGCATGGCACAGGAGGATTTGTTTTTGTCTGTTGACATGAAATAGGTGTTGCATACGAGCTCCGTAAGATGAATTTACGAACTATGAGTTTTCTGGGATCTATCGTCCCCAACAAATACATTCAGCAATCTTTACACGTTTTTATCAACGTTAGTATTATTATCCAACTATCACTATTGATATTCTTAATTTATTATCACCATGTTTGTGTGACGATATCAATTTGTCGTGATTCCCATTTGAGCTAGACCCAATGTTAATGATAAAACAATGAAACATTGGAACAATGAATCACGACATAACTGTATTGTGATCGTCCGAGCATCTTAAATTCTTTCTTATCGTTTGCAAGCGATCGGACGCACAAAAGTTGTAATCATTTACAAAGAAAGGTAACTAATATCAACCATAGTTTCTCATTTCTCAAGAAATAACCTATTTAGTATGTGTGTATAAAATATTCTTTTGGCTAGGATGTTTCAACTTTATTCTCACTTTCTTATTTGCTTTTCTTAATAAGGATTTTAAAAAAGTGATACAAGACTTTAGAAGTCAATAAAAGTCACATTGTTTATATTTGAATGTGCAAACTAAAACGTAAGCGCTTAACAAAAATAAAAACAACAAAAAGGAAATATCGATAATGTAATAAGAAGACGGAGATTATCAAAACTATGTGATATATTAGGGCAATACATTTCGACCAATCTGATCACACATATACTTGTTAAGAGCATTTATATATAAAAATAAAAGGTTATAGCAACTCACGTTCAATTGAGTTTGCTCTCACCTAATTCGGTTAAGCCCTTTTATTAACTTATTAAACGGACGGAGTCACCTGTACTATAATAACTTATTGTCTCCTTATTACTGTTGCGAATGTATGTACCTTTATTATTGTTATCCTTGTATGAACATGTATGCTCGGCAAGCCTTACTGCCTACGCATTTATTCACGCTACTAGCTTTACTATTAACCGCTTAATTGACTCGATGATTCATTCATTTCACTATGTATATATATGTCCATGTTATTCATATTCATGACTCGCTCGCTCGTTCATTCACTCGCTCGATCGCTCGCTCTTGCCCTTGCTCTCTCTCGCTCGCTCGCTTGCCTGTTTGCCTTTCGGCATAACTATTTCATGCTTGCTTAACGCATCTGTAATTTTGGATATCTGTGTGTGGTCCCTTAATAAACGTAATTAACGTTTCGTATTCGCCTTCTGATTAATATACCGTTGGAGCATTATTTGGTGACGGTTACCGAGACGAACTGTATACGGAGTTTAAGGAATATATCGAACACCGACCACCACAGAATTGGTGATCCCAACGTGCGAGCAAGAATAAATCTTCGACGACGTAATCCAACTCCGAGATTCCAACGCACTGTATTTCAATTCGAGCTAGCATTTGGATTATAATCATTACTGTGGATTTATTATGTCACCATTTTAATTATACGTACTTTATCACACAAACATTATTGAACATAACGATAATATTCATAATAAACAACGATATTTAACAAAAAATTGATATTTTGGTGCAATTTAGTAAGTCCGTTCCTTGTTATTAATTGTACCATTTTGTATTATCTTTGTTTTTATCGATTTACTTCTCTCCGTGACATTTACATTATATACGTATAATTTTTGATCTTTATCATCATGTCTTTAAATAACGACACAATAAACCTTCCGCAAATTTCGTCCGTGAGGTCCATGAATGTAACTATCCCTCTTTTTAAGATCACAGATCCTGAACTCTGGTTTATTAGACTCGAACATTACTTTGTTGCTAATCGTGTTCATTTACAGCGAGATAAATTCGGCCATGCGAGCTCACTACTTCCGGATGAAGTAGCCGACAATTTACGAGAGGTTTTAACTAAGCCAGACATCGAAAAGCCATACGACGCACATAAACAGGCTGTGATTAAAGCCGTCTCATTAAGTGACCAACAAGCCGTCGAGCAGCTTCTCAGTCAAGTGCAGATTGGAGATAGGACTCCGTCGCAGCTGAAAAATTATATGAGAAGCATAATCGGAGACAGAAAAGTAGATAAAAACATATTTTATCAGTTATGGCTACGACGACTCCCACCGAACGTTCAGCAGATCCTCGCGGTTGAGGACAGCGATGTCGACATAGACAACATTGCTAATATAGCCGATAGGATTTACGAGAGAATGAAACAAACGAGTCCGCAAAGACATAATATCACAGTAGATGAACGAATCGACGCATTACAAAAGGAGATTAACGTTTTATGTTACAAGCTGACGAAACTAAATCAGAGCGATATACAAAGAAAATGGTTGCGAAGTAGGTCGAGAGATAGAAGTCGATCATGTTCTAGGAGACGCTCAGCTCCTACAATATGTTGGTACCACCAAACTTTTGGCGACAATGCTCGAAACTGTCGACAACCATGTAAATTCAAACGATCACACCGATTGTCGGTAAACGCCGCGAAAACTAGAACAGCTCCTAGAAACAGTCGTTTATTTTACGTTCAGAACAGAGATCTTAAACACACTGCACAGCACCATATTATAACGAAAGGTCCACCGACCAACGCAAGACCACGAAGGCTAGACCCAAATAGGTTGAAGATTGCGAAACGAGAGTTCGAAAAATTGATGAAGCTTGGTATCGTAAGACCATCCAATAGTCCCTGGACATCCCCGTTGCATATGGTTCCCAAGAAAAACGGAGAAACCAGGCCATGCGGAGACTATAGAGCCCTTAATAAGCAAACTATAGCAGACAGATATCCGGTACTGCATATCCACGACATTACTACCAATATGGGAGGTGCCACGATATTTTCAAAAATTGATCTTGTTCGGGCTTATTATCATATTCCCGTGGCGGCAGAAGATATACCTAAAACGGCTGTAACTACTCCATTTGGGTTATTTGAGTTTTTGCGAATGCCCTTCGGATTAACTAACGCAGCCCAAACTTTACAGAGATTCATCGATCAGGTTGTCAGGGGTTTGACAGGAGTGCATGCATATATTGATGACATACTAGTAGCTAGCGCTACCGTGGAGGAACATCTACAACATCTACGACAGTTGTTTATGAAACTTCGAGAATACGGCGTCACTATTAACATAGAGAAGTGTGAATTCGGGAAGGAATCATTGCAATTCCTAGGTCATATGATAAATTCACATGGTATCATGCCAGTTCCGACAGAAGTTGCTGCTATTCGTAATTATCCTTTACCTGAGTCACAAAAAAAATTACGACGATTCTTGGGACTAATAAACTATTATAGACGATTTATTCCAAACTGCGCAACAATATTACAACCATTGACGGACGCTTTGCGAAGACATACTCGGACATTTCGTCTTTCAGCGAATGCTATACAAGCTTTTGAGAACGCTAAGCGAGCACTAGACGAGAAGATGATGTTAGTACGACGAAAGAACGAAGCACCACTAGCCGTCATGACGGACGCATCGAATATAGCAGTAGGAGCCGTATTGCAGCAGTTAGTAAACGGTTCATGGGAACCACTTTCATTTTTCTCTAAGAGATTAAACCCCACCCAAACGAGATATAGTACGTTTGGAAGAGAACTATTAGCGATTTATTTAGCAATAAAACATTTCCGACATATGATTGAGGGTACCATTTTCACAGTATATACCGATCATAGACCCCTCACGAAAGCATTGAACGCCAAACAGGATAACTACTCGCCGAGGGAAATTCGACAATTAGAATTTATTTCCCAATTTACGTCTAACATACAGTATATCAAAGGCGATAATAACGAGGTGGCAGACGCGTTATCCAGAACGATGGTAAACGCTCTCATCCAATCCGAAATCGATTATCACAAATTAGCAGCATTACAAAACATCGACGTCGAGTTAAACAGACTAAAGTCTGCAAATACAACCTCGTTAGTACTTGAAGAAACTCCAATAAAAAAGTACGTATCATGTGTGATATCTCTACGGGTCAACCACGACCATTTATTCCAAAGCCACTAAGACGAAACATTTTCGAAACTATGCATAATATTTCGCATCCCGGAATAAAGGCCACCATTAAACTAATCAGCGAGCGTTTCGTATGGCCAAGTATGAACCGGGATATTCGTAACTGGACGCAAGCGTGTATAAAATGCCAGGAAGTTAAGATAAATCGCCACACCAGTTCCACAGTAGGTCAATTTCGTCACCCCGACAGCAGATTCGAACACATACATGTCGATATCGTGGGACCGCTGCCAATCTCAAATGGCTTTAATTACATTTTCACTTGTATTGATCGATTCACTCGATGGCCTGTAGCAGTGCCTATAAAAGACATTGCAGCAGAAACTGTAGCGAAAACCCTAGTAGAGCATTGGATTTCACATTACGGCGTGCCTACTAAGATTACAACCGATAGAGGAGTTCAATTTGAGAGCCGCCTCTTCCAACAACTCACAGAGCTCATCTGAATCAAGCGAATTCGCACAACATCCTACCATCCGATGTCAAATGGTATGGTAGAGAGATTACATCGGCAACTTAAAGCCTCACTCACAGCTGTCATTAACAATAATGATTGGGCCAGCAAGCTTCCATTGGTCATGTTGAGTTTTAGATCAACAATTAAGCAAGATATAGGATGCTGCCCAGCAGAATCGGTTTATGGAACTACTTTACGTCTACCAGGAGAAATTTTCACCTCAGGTAAAAGTGTTCCAAATGATATAGCCAACTATGTACAACGTCTAAAGCAACATATGGGTGATCTGAGGATAACGCTTCCGAGGCAACAGCAACATCGTGTCTACATGCCAAAACGACTGACCGATAGTACCCATGTGTTTATCAGAAGGGATAATGCGCAGCGTCCCTTACAACCGGCCTACGATGGTCCATTCAAGGTGATTAAAAGAAACGATAAAACTATTACAATAGAAAAAGCTGGAAAAACGGATGTAATTAGCATCGACAGAGTCAAACCAGCTTTCATCGAAACCGACGATCAGACAGTATATACAGATATTTCGAAAACCGGCGAACCACCGAAACGCGAGTCCCAATCATCAACGACATCGACCAACACAAACGAAGAAAATCCAGTAAAAACGAGATATGGCCGAAGAGTGAGATGGCCGCAACGATACATAGCTACGATTTTGAATTAATAATTTCTTTCACCTCTTCTAATGTAAATTTCATCTTCATTTTCTATGTACAAATCGAAAATTTTAGCTTATCTGTTATTATATTCAACATAATTTATGTATTCTTCCGACCTTCCGTTATGATCTTATTTGGCCTCACGGACATATACCAACTTAAACTTACACATATTTTTAATAACTTATACGATAGTTCTATCATATATCTTAATTTCGTAAATTTCGATATTTCCCATCTTGTTAAATTTCACATTTTTTTTCGCAAACACAGACACTGTTGAATCTTTGTTTGCTGGGAGGAGCTATTATAGCAACTCACGTTCAATTGAGTTTGCTCTCACCTATTTCGGTTAAGCCCTTTTATTAACTTATTAAACGGACGGAGTCACCTGTACTATAATAACTTATTGTCTCCTTATTACTGTTGCGAATGTATGTACCTTTATTATTGTTATCCTTGTATGAACATGTATGCTCGGCAAGCCTTACTGCCTACGCATTTATTCACGCTACTAGCTTTACTATTAACCGCTTAATTGACTCGATGATTCATTCATTTCACTATGTATATATATGTCCATGTTATTCATATTCATGACTCGCTCGCTCGTTCATTCACTCGCTCGATCGCTCGCTCTTGCCCTTGCTCTCTCTCGCTCGCTCGCTTGCCTGTTTGCCTTTCGGCATAACTATTTCATGCTTGCTTAACGCATCTGTAATTTTGGATATCTGTGTGTGGTCCCTTAATAAACGTAATTAACGTTTCGTATTCGCCTTCTGATTAATATACCGTTGGAGCATTATTTGGTGACGGTTACCGAGACGAACTGTATACGGAGTTTAAGGAATATATCGGACACTGACCACCACAAGGTCAACTAGACTGGAAATGGGGTAAGAGGAGATAAGGATAATAATAAGAGTAATAATAATAATAATGATAATAATAATAATATTA
Organism: Schistosoma spindalis; assembly: GCA_946903255.1. Taxonomy (NCBI): domain Eukaryota; kingdom Metazoa; phylum Platyhelminthes; class Trematoda; order Strigeidida; family Schistosomatidae; genus Schistosoma; species Schistosoma spindalis. The sequence goes on from OX336424.1 coordinate 171,621, forward strand.
TTAATAATCTGAACACATTTCAAAACCTAATCACTCTGGATAATAAGTCAATATTACCAGGGTAGGTTTAAGGTAAGAACAAACTGTTTTTGAATACACAAAGCAGATTTGAATTTTCGTATGGCTAAGGCTTCAATAAACCTTATTATACGCTCTTTTACACTTTTATATAATACCACAAAAGCCGAGTTTAGATCAATCTTGTGCCGTTTCAGTTATATGTTTAGCAATAGAGGATGATGGATGTTTATCCTCTGCTCTTATTGGGTCACTTGATTGTATTTTTTTGCAGCCATTTGGGTACATGTTCACTCACCCTAATGTTAAGATTACGATTGCTCCTCCCTATGTATATGTGACCACACACACATTTAAACTGGTAAACACAGTGGGATGTGACACAATCGTTTTCATGTCTTTGAGGTGTTGAATGAAACATGCACCTTGTTCTTTATTTGACAATGACCTTTGCTGCGCAGTACGTTTTGCTGATGACTGATTTAAGTCTTTGTTTCAATAAGAGACTATTTGAATCACCTCTGAATGGTAAGGCGAAAATGATACATAGAATAGGATGATGATATTTACTGATCGAAGTATTGAGATAAACTGAATGTAAAATTTTCTCAAACCGCATTGAATTTTATCTGAATAGATTTATCAATCTGCTATATTTTTGTCGGAATGAGAGAAAACAGATGCTCTGGTAATAATCCTTTTCAATACACTAGTCTGTGATTCATGAAGAGAAACAATCCTGTTATCGAGCTAAACATAACTGTGCTTTGTAAAGAGGCAGATATTGCGTTGAAGAATAAAAACAATTCAATCAAATTACGTAAACTGAAATGATAATCGGTCAGTTAAACAATATCTAATAATGAAAAATTGAAGGGAATTAAGATCTCGGAGTGAAAAGTTACTTCAATAATATGTTACTACGTAAAATAAAGAAACAATTCAAGTGCATTTTTCATCCTACACTTGTACGAGATTTGAATCGAACAGGATATTCTTCCACCGAGATAATAACCACATAATCATCTACGTGATTCTCAGGTTTGATAATATATAATCGCGTGCATTGTTGATGACTCGATAAGTGATGCAATCTTGAGTCGCTCTTTTAAATGTGAGATTGGAATTAAGGAGATTAAAAGGAAGATTTCAGTAATTGGTTCGAAAAATACCTTCATAGAACCGACGTAATCGTCAGACAAATAAATAACTAAAAAATAGTGCATAAGCTTATTACTGGTTACTGCTCAATATTTCAAATCTATTTATCAGCTGAATAGTCGTTTATTCCCTTTATTTCTCACAACCATGTTAGATTCTGTTGATTTATATCTCAGTAAATAAGTTGATTTTCCTTACAGCAAACATTTTCTTGTACTGGCTTGGTCATGTTATGTTTAGTATCTAGGGATCATATTCGATGCTGCGTCAGAGTAACATGAGTAAGAGCCGCTAAATATCACAGTCTGCAATGTGTCAGTTTGTCTGCAACAAGCTTGTAGACATTAACGGTGTCTAAATGACTATTCTGGTGTAAGGATCATTTTGGTTCGATTTCAAATAATTTCACCTCTGCTAACAAGATCGCTTTATTCCAGTACCTGATCGAATACACAACAATCATGTTAGAAAATATAACCTAATGGATATCTACAGTGTTATTAGTGTGAAACAACTATGTTCTGTTATCATTTAGCTATTCTTCACTACAAACATACAAACTGATGTTATATAAAGTGAGTATTGACATTCAGAATGTTATTCTATATTGACTACACTCAAACTAACGTTTTAAGTATCCTGATTGCTTGTTGTTCACAGTTCCTTTATGCATTTATATTATTAAATTTCACATTAGATGACTGTATACAATCCTTACGGATAGATCAGTAAAATAAAACTATAAAACTGAGAATAAATTAAATTACGTCTAACATATTTTATCATGATTTTTCAATTGCTTCACACATACATGCTCATTCACACTCACACAATCACACATAATGTACATACTAACGTACTGTAGCGGTAAATAAATCCTCAAAATATATAGTTCTGTAAGTCTTCGTGGACTCATCTAGCTGAAGGCTCTCAGTCAAGCATCCGCACTAGATCACGTGTGGGAACGCCGTGCTCAACATCTACCACAATCGCTAGCCAGATTAGTTCAAACAATCCTCGATATATTGACAGCTTATCAAATATATCTTCGATCTCCTCGCTTCTGTCTTTTGATTTCACTTGGTGGGTGCGTTTCATATTAGAAGGTGTTACTGGTTAAAGCGTTGTCAAACTCCGAATACCTGTGGCATCTTCATTGGTGAGCCCAACGTGATCTGGTATACCGAATTGCAAACTGTGAGTCTGTTCCTTTATGTGATTTTATATATCATTGTGTTATTTTAATTTTATATACATTGTGATATTTTTTTCCGTGTTTTTAATATATATATTTCCCACTCTTTCATTTTCGTACTTGATATATTAATATGACTGAACAGACACCTAAAGTATTTAAGTTAAAGACTATATCCCCATCTTCCTTCCAACTTAAGCCTTTCTGGCCAGACAACATCGAAGCCTGGTTTTGCTACGCAGAAGCCGACTTCTACGAGCATGGCGTGAGCGACACATGTGCACAATTCCTCACAGTAGTCAAGGCACTACCGCGCGAATTTAACAGGTACGTGACACGTAGTATGTTTACTAGTGATGTTTCTGACCCATAAAAAACCCTCAAACATTCCATCCTCAAACGCGGAGATCTAACCGATCGGCAAAGTTTAGACCAACTCCTTAACAACATCGACCTGCAACACGGTTCTGCCACAGACATGTTGCGAAGAATGAGAGAAGTTATTGGCCAAAGAACCTTCGATGATGGCCTGTTCAAACAGCATTTCTTATCAAAACTTCCTCAACAGGTGGAAGCTGTGCTGGTCTCGTTCCAAAACAACACCGTAGACGAGATGACTGCATCTGCCGACCGCATCCTTGAAATCCTTCAGTTAAAGAAAAGCCTCAAACCACCCAGAATGACATAACAGAATTATGTCATACACTTACTCGTTATCTCAAACCTCGTAACGACCGTAAACGGTCACTTACCCCGCGAAGAAGCACATCACGTATGCGGTTTGTATCTAGACCTCGAGAGACGGATAATCCTGACTGGTGCTGTTATCATAACCAGTATGGAAATTCCTCTAGAAATTGCAGAAAACCCTGCAATTTTCCCAACGCGAAATCGGTCGACTCGAAAAACGTTTCGGGAAACTTCCAAGCCGGCACGGGTTAACGGCAACCGCGGCCGGCGAACATAGCCGTCTATTATATGTCACTGATGTGATAACGAGAGTCCTCTACCTCGTCGACACTGGCGCAGACGTTAGCGTTCTCCCAGCAAATTCCAACGACCAGCTTCACGAGTCGGTTTTAAATCTACAGGCGGCAAACGGAAAGCCTATCGCTACGTATGGCAAAAGGTATGTTTATCTTAACGTGGGTTTACGCAAACCCATTCACTGGACCTTTGTTGTTGCAGATTTTTCTATGCAACTCATTGGTATGGGCCTTCTACAGCACCACAACTTAATTATCGATACGCAAGATGGGAGGCTAGTAGACGGAAATGCTAATTCATCTGTTCGCTTAACTTTTTTGTGGTTGCAGGTTGTCTCCAGTCACTATTAAGCACACTATGGACCCCTTCTATCAACCAATACTCGATAAGTATTCTGGCATTTACCAACCGCAACCGAAATTGCCGTGTGTAACTAGCAACGCTAGACATCACATCACGACTACAGGACCACCTATGTTCTTTAAAGCACGCTGACTGGCCCCCGAAAAGTTAAGGTTGGCGGAAAACGAATTCGACCATATGATAGACTTAGGAATCATACGGTTCATACCAAAATGCGCGTCCCTTATGAAACCCCTTACCTACCAACTTCGTGGAAATGCGAAATCCATCAGTCTGGATGACACCGCGCGAAAAGCATTTTCCACAGTTAAAGAACGTATCGCTCAAGCAACCATCAGGACCTTGAAGCGCCCATCAGCATCGCAGTAGAGGCATCCGACTCAGCAATCGGAGCAGTCTTACAACAATTGGTTAATCAATCCTGGCAATATTTAGCATTTTTCTCTAGACGGTTGCTAGACACTGAATCGAGGTACAGTACATTCGGTAGGGAACTCCTGGCTATGTCTTGTGCTGTCCAACATTTTCAACACTATATCAAAGGCCGTGAATTTACCATTTTTACCGATCGTAAACCACTTACCTTCTCTTTAAGCTCATCTTCAGACAAGTAATCACCACGTGAGTCTCGACAACTGCACTACATTTCGCAGTTTATTTCAGATATTCGACACATTTCTGGAGCAAACAATGTGGTTGCAGACGCCTTGTCTCGTATAAATTCCTTGAACAGTTTCCAAGGGATCGACTTTTCAAAACTCGCCCAGCTTCAAAAAGAAGACAATGATCTTTAGCACAATTTATCGTCTACAACCCTCAAGCTACGCATCAAACAGATGTGAACAGGTAAGGAAACCTTACTTTGCGACACATCTACAGGTGGGGATCGCCCAATCGTGCCGAAACAATATCGACGCAACGTCTTCAATACGTTGCACAGACTTTCTCATCCAGGTGTTCGTGAAACCACCAAGCTTAAAGCAGAACGCTTTCGCTGGCCTGGTATGAATGAAGACGTGAGAGAGTGGGCACGCTCCTGCGTTAGCTGCCACAAATCTAAGGTTATTAGACATAACACATGCCCCATAGGCTCTTTTAACCTGCGTAGACCATTTTACTCGATGACCGAAAGCAGTACCCATCAGGGACATTACTGCTGAAACAGTGGCCTGCGCCTTCGTCGAACGATCGGTGGCAAACTTCGGACGCCCGACAACCATCATTACAGATCGTGTACGTCAGTTTGAATCTGAACTTTCCCGTTGTCTGACCGCAAAATTAGGAATCATTCGCTTCCGAACGACGGCCTACCACCCACAAGCAAAAGGGTTGGTAGAACGTTTTCACCGACAACTTAAGGCGTCACTATCAGCATCAAACATTTCTCAGTGGACTGACGCTCTTCCACTCGTCTTACTGGGTATTCGCAATGCAGTGAAAGCTGACATTGTATACACTGCATCTCAACTCGTTTGTGGTACGACCCTTCGACTTCCACGAGAATTCGTGGATCCTACATCTTCTTCGTTGAACATGGATCTAACCTCCTACGCGAACAGGCTTACAATCGCAATGCGTTCAGTTAAACCTGTTTCCACTCGACCACAATCAACTGATGTTTTTGTTCAACCTGACTAACGATACGGTACACACGTCTTCGTACGTCGAGACTCGCATCGAGGATCTCTCGAATCAGCATACGAAAGACCTTACAAAGTTCTTCAACGCGAACCTAAGTACTATATAATCGATAAGAACGGAACCAACGTTAGCATCAGCATCGATCGCCTCAAAGCAGCGTACTTACTTACTTACTTACGTCTGCTACTCCTAATGCAGCATAGGCCATCAATCAGTATTCTACAACCCACTCTGACCTCCACCTTCTTTTCTAGTTCCATCTAATTCTTGTTCGCTTTTCTCATGTCTATCTTCATTTCTCAGCAAAATGTTTTCTTTGATCTTCCTCTCCTCCTTCGACCTTGAGGATTACGTGTGAGGGCTTGTCTCGTGACGCAGTTCTGTGCTTTCCTCAATGTGTGTCCTACCCACTTCCAGCGCTTCTTCCTGATTTCTTCCTCCACTGGGAACTGATTTGTTCTCTCCCACAGTAGGTTGTTTCTAATAGTGTCCGGCCAGCGGATCTGAAGTATTTTGCGTAGACGACTGTTAATAAACACCTGTATCTTCTGGATAATGGCTTTGATAGTTTTCCAGATATCCGCCCCATACAGTAGAACTCTCTTGACATTTGTATTGAAAATTCTGACTTTGGTGTTGGTTGCCGATTATTTTGAGTTGCAGATGTTCTTCAATTGTAAATATGCTGCTCTTGTTTTACCGATCCGTGCATTCACATCTGCATCAGATCCACGGTGTTCATCAATGATACTGCCCAAATATGTAAAGGTTTGTACATCTTCCAAATCTTCTCCGTCAATTGTGATTGGATTGTTGCATGTTGTGTTAGATCGGAGAATATTGCTTTTCCCTTTGTGTATATTGAGACCTATTGCTGCTGAGGCTGCTGCTACACTGGTCGTCTTTTCCTGCGTATTCGTTGTTGTGTGTGCGATAGAAGAGCCAGATCATCTGCGAAGTCTAGATCATCCAATTGCATCCTAGCTATCCACTGTATCCCGTAGTTCCCTTCAGATGTTGATGTCTTCATGATGCAGTCGATCACCAGGAGAAAGACAAAGGGTGAGAGTAAGCAACCTTGCCTAACACCAGTCTTTACTTCGAACGACTTTGTCAACTGTCCTCCATGCACGATTTTGCAGTTTAATCCATCATAGGAATTCTGTATGATATTGACTATCTCCTGAGGCACGCCGTAGTGTCGAAGAAGCTTCCATAGGGTTGTTCTGTCCACGCTATCAAATGCTTTTTCGTAGTCGATGAAGTTGATATAGAGTTATGAATTCCGTTCAGTTGATTGTTCCACAATGATCCGTAGAGTTGCGATTTGGTCTGTGCACGATCTATCCTTACGGAATCCTGCCTGTTGGTCTCGAAGTTGGGCGTCTACGGAGTCCTTCATCCTGTTTAACAATACCCTGTTGAAAACTTTTCCTGGTATTGAAAGAAGAGTGATTCCCCTGTAGTTGTCACAGTTGCTGAGATCACCTTTCTTTGGTATTTTGACTAGAAGTCCTTCTTTTCAGTCTTTTGGTACCTATTCCTCATCCCAGATCTTTCTGAAGAGAATGTGGAGTATCCTTGCAGTTGCCGCTACGTCTGCTTTCAGTGGTTCTGCTGGAATGCTGTCTAGTCCTGTTGCTTTGCCACTCTTGATTTGTCTGATAGCCATGCTGATCTCTTCAATTGTTGGTGGGCCAGCATCAATTGGGAGGTCCGTGAGTGCTGCTTCGATGTTGGGTGGGTTCAGTGGGGCTGGTCGATTCAAGAGTTCTTTGAAGTGTTCTACCCATCTGTTTCGTTGTTCTTCAATGTTGGTGATTATCTTGCCTTCCTTGCTTTTCACTGGTCGTTCTGGTTTACGGTGATTTCCAGAGTTTCTTTGTTGTTTCATACAGTTGTCTCATGTTTCCTTCTCTGGCAGCCTTTTCCGCCGTCAATGCCAAATCCTCCACATATTTACGTTTGTCAGTTCTGATGCTCCTTTTCACTTGCTTGTTTACTTCTGTGTATTCAGCCTGTGCCTTGACTTTTTCTGCTCTTGTTCGACTGGTATTGATTGCTGCTTTCTTGTTCCTCCTTTCTTGAATCTTATCCAGTGTATCGACCGTGATCCAATCCTTGTGGTGGTGCTTCTTTTGGCCCAGAACCTCATGACATGTTGAAGTGATTGCTTCTTTTATCTCTTTCCAGTTGCTCTTCATAGTAGTTCCTTCTCCATTGAGTAGATCATGAAAGGCTTGGAACTTATTGCTGAGGGTTATCTTGAATTTATTGAGTTTGTCAGTATCCCGAAGAAGAGCCGTATTAAATTTTTGTGATATTGTCCTCCCCGTTGTCCAGTGCTTCTTGAGTTTCAATTTCATCTTTGCGACCAGCAAGTGATGATCTGATGCTATATCAGCTCCTCTCTTTGTTCTCACGTCCTCCATCGTCCTCCTGAACTTTTTGTTGATGCAGATATGGTCGATTTGGTTCTGTGTGGTGTGATCTGGTGAAGTCCATGTGGTTTTGTGTATGCGTTTATGTGGGAATATAGTCCCGCCTATGACCAGTTTATTGAAGGCACATAGATTTGCAAATCTCTCACCATTTTCGTTCCTTTCTCCGAGTCCGTGTCGTCCCATGATCTCTTCATATCCGGTGTTGTCAGTTCCAACCTTGGCATTTAGGTCTCCCATTAGAATAGTCAGGTCTTTTGTTGGGCACTTCTCGACGATTGACTGCAGCCTATTGTAGAATTGATCTTTAGCGTCTTCGTTGTATTTGTTGGTAAACGCATAGCATTGGATGACGTTCATTGTAATCCCCGTTTTCTTGGTTTTGAAGGAGGCTTTGATGATCCTTGGTCCATGAGATTCCCATCCTTGTTTGGACAGCATCAATGCAACTCCTTGTGTATGTGGAGCATTTTCTTGTTCATGTCCGGAGTATAACAGCAGCTCCCCTGAAGCTAGTCGTTGTTGTCCAACTTGCGTCCAATGTGTTTCACTGATCCCAAGCACCTCTAAATTGTATCTCCTCATTTCTGCAGCAATTTGGAAAACTCTCCCAGTCTCCCACATTGCGCGAGCATTCCATGTACCTAAATAAATGGATGCTCTGGTTGTCAGAAGGGGCATCGGCCTCGTGACTTTCGAAGAAACTCGGCTTTCATCATGAGGCGTCATAATTCTTCTAAACGAAGACCTTCTGACTCCCAGGGCAGAGTTTAAATGGTTTGAATAATTCTTTCTGGTTAGCGTTTTTTTAGCGAGTTAGTTTTCTACGGGATGGGGTCGCTAACACCATGCCCAACCCTCCTCCTTTATCCGGGCTTGGGACCGGCAGTACCTATTTACGTCGATTTTTCTTCAAAACAATCGCACGACACAACTCCTTCTTTTATAATACCTCAATCGACAGCTAACACACACGTTGATACTTCGGCGGTATCCGAAAATGAACTCAAAACAATGCGTTTTGGAAGAAGAGTAAGATTTCCAGAACATTTGAAGGATTATTGCACGTAAGATACTAGATGACATTTTATATCGTCTCGATTTTCCCTCGTACTATATATAATTTTTCTTTTTTTTAAAAAAATTTAATATGCTTATACATTTCTATCTTTTTTATTTCAAAAAAGAAGTCTAAACAAAATAACGATATTATAAAAATGCTTTTTTACGCTATTACGTGAGTATGAGTTTATTCTCGCTCGCTTTGTGCTTTTACGCGCGTACGAGTGTATTTCGACGTGCATTTAGACTTTTTTTCTTTTCCAGGATGGCTGTAAAAGATGATAAACAGAACGGTGAAGTTTGCGAGAAACGGAAATCTTCATTGTACCTTTTCTTTTATTACTATATTGTACATCATGGTTCATTATAGTAAGGAAAGACGACCAGACGCTGCTCAACCTAGCAGGCTATCAGAAGAATGCTTACCAACGAAAAACTCGTTAGGTTCAAACTTCTGGCATCACTACCACACTAAGGGGGCAGTGATCTGTAGCGGTAAATAAATCCTCAAAATGTATAGCTCTGTAAGTTTTCGACAATGGATGCTGACTACAGTTTTAGTGGACTCATCTAGCTGAAAGCTCTCAGTCAAGCATCCGCACTAGATCACGTGTGGGAACGCCGTGCTCAACATCTACCACAATCGCTAGCCAGATTAGTTCAAACGATCCTCGATATATTGACAGCTTATCAAATATATCTTCGATCTCCTCGCTTCTGTCTTTTGATTTCACTTGGTGGGTGCGTTTCATATTAGAAGATGTTACTGGTTAAAGCGTTGTCAAACTCCGAATACCTGTGGCATCTTCATTGGTGAGCCCAACGTGATCTGGTATACCGAATTGCAAACTGTGAGTCTGTTCCTTTATGTGATTTTATATATCATTGTGTTATTTTAATTTTATATACATTGTGATATTTTTTTCCGTGTTTTTAATATATATATTTCCCACTCTTTCATTTTTGTACTTGATATATTAATATGACTGAGCAGACCTACTTATCATGGTACCTTAAGTTTAGAACGTCTTTCCGTAGTTCCCTTCAGATGTTGAAGTCTTCATGATCCATTCTTGAAATCCTGATGGGCAGTATTAATTAAGCTTAGTCTTAAAAATTGACTCAAGTTCGAAATACAAGTGGAATGATAGGATTAAATGCAAATTCCAGATCCATAAAACATTCTTTATAGGATGCAAAAGTTCATATCAGTTTAGCTAATTGTATAATCATTATGTAAATGGGCTACAAAATCTCATTTATATTATGTCACAGAGACTAGCAGTCATATTGAATATGATCAGTTAATATGCACTAGGGATTACGTTTGTAGCAGCAGTCTCTACATCAGTAGGCCTCAACATGCACAAGAGGAAAACCTAGGTCCTTAAATACAATACGGAGAACAGAAATTCTATTACTCTTGATGGTGACACTCTAGAAGATGTAGAATCCTTCACATACCTGGGAAACATCATAGATGAACAATGAGGTTCAGATGCAGACGTAAAGGCAAGGATTGACAAAGCAACGGCCGCATTCCTTCAATTAAAGAACATATGGAACTCAGAACAACTGTTCATCAAAAAATTTCAAAGTCACAATCTTCAATATCAACGTCAAGACAGTCAGTTTTACTGTACGGAGCTGAAACGTGGAGAACTACAACACCCACCATCAAGAAGGTACAAGTATTTATCAATTGCTGTTTACGCAAGATACTCAATATCCATTGGCCGGACACCATCAGCAACAGCCTTTTGTGAAAGAGAACAAACCAGCTTCCAGCGGAAGAGGAAATTGTGAAAAGACGATGGAAATGGATAGGACATACATTGAGAAAATCATCAAACTGCATTACGAGACAAGCGCTAACTTGAAATCTTGAAGGAAAGCGGAAAAGAGGAAGGCCAAAGAACACATTATGTCGGGAAATAGAAGCAGATACAAAAAAAATAAACAACAACTGGAAGGAGCTAGAAAGGATTGCTTGGTACAGGGTTGGCAGGAGAATGCTGGTGAGAGGCCTTCGCTCCTTCATGAGGAGTAACAGACGTGAGTAAAGTAAAAAAAGGATTGCGTTATGATGAAACTGATTACAACTCAGTGGTCAATTAAAGCAAACATTTCCAACAACTACGATATCGGTCAAACGTTGAATAAATTGTTGTCAAGTGTTCTGAATTTATCATAAAGTACAATGGATTTGACTTTCATGATTAACATCACTTGTAACATGAAAGTACTGGACAATCATTTCATCATAGTATGGGACTCATCAGCTCATAGGTTTCGAACCCTAGGCCTTTAATCTCACACATAAATGCTTAATCTCTAGATCACTGAACTGGCATCCAACTGTGTTATTATCTAACCTCAACTTCAATTCAATTAGTTTATGTGTTCAGTTCAATCGCTTTTTTAGAATATAAAAATGCATTATACAATAATTCGATAATAATGAAGATAATGAAAAATGGTAATTTACTTATGATTGAACATCGTGTCTTATATTTGACTAACAGAATTTTCTAATCAAAAACACTTTAATTTGCATGTTAATTAGAAATTTTAAAGAAGTCCATTAAATGATTGATGAAACTGAAATGACAAGGAGTGAACAGCCAGTTCGTTGAATGTTTGTTTGTTTGTTTGTTTGTTGTTGTTGTTGAATCATGTTGAACTATGAATATTTAAACAATGTTAATTAACCATAATCCTAATCTATTTCTCTTATTTAGTTATCCCGATGAACAATATGTAGACATACTACTTGCTAAACTAGAAAGAGTTTAAATGAATGTTTCATCTTGATATAAAATTCTTGGACACTAAGCATTTACAATGTCGTTCAAAGTAGTCGAATCGATACTGTTGAGGTTTTGTTACGGTACTATTCAGGATACAGTTGAATTGAAATAATTTCATTCAAATCTCAAAACTTGATCTTTGTTAGCCCTTTGTTATTATTCTTTGCAATTGAAATCTCTTCTGACTGTTCATATCATTAAACACAATTGATCACAGTTTATTCGTAGAGTTTAAGAAGTTCTGGTTCAAGTTATTGACTAGTAAGCACATAGCTGTTATCGTAATCATATAAGATGTATGGAGATTCTTGAATTTTAAAGATAATTTGCCTAATCAACTGATAATAATCAAGATAATTGTCTCATTCCAGTTTTAATGTTAACTTTCGAAATGAACAAATTTTGCAAAGTTTTCATCTGAATACTATAGATTATAAAGTTTTATTTTATTTATTTTAACACATAGATATCGGTAAAATAAGGCACCAAATACATATCCGCCACACAGATCGCATTCGATTTGTGTGAGGGCTATGATACCGCCCGGGTGCCCAAACCGAAGCAGGTGGTTTTCTTAGGGGGCCACACCCCGAGCCTTTGACCTGAAGATCTGATCCACAAGGCAGTGGGGAATCGTGAGGAGATGCAGTCCCATGGTAGCCGGTGACCAACGATTGGTTCATATGCTATTTGTTCCCGCAGGATACTGGAGCCCATGTGCACCATTGGTTTGGGATACGGTTATAGCGCCAGACATTCGCTTTTCGTCCTTTCATTTTCGTAAACAACACCTCCACCACGAGATGGCAGTGAGTAGGACTTCACTGGCAGAGGCTATATACGCGTGGCCATGTGCGAGCATTTCGAGAGGGAGAGCGGACTCTCCCTACTCTCGGCCGTACCAGGGCATTTACGGGCATAGATTATAAAGCCATGTATTTGACTAATGACAGAATAGCATTCGATTCAGTTATGTTAGAAATATATTTCAAGAAATATGAATCTGTGAACAAGTAAAATAGTGAGCTTCATGGTGAATCAAAGATAGTATGGCATTAGGTGAAGTTTTAAATGTGCCATTGTATGCCGATCAAGTGGTTTTAGTAATAAAACATTCACCGTATGACCTGAATTTTTCTTTTGAATGGAACTAGAAAAGAAGATGGAGGTCAGAGTGGGTTGTAGAATGCTGATTGACGGCCTATGCTTCATTGGGAATAACAGGCGTAAGTAATTAAAAAATTAAGTAATTTTTTGCAGTGAACGAGAACACAAGTGGGGACAATTTAATATATTTGAACACACAATTACAGAATAGAAATCTGAGAAGTATACAGTAAATACTTCATTGGAAAAGTGTCAATCGATTGTCACAAACTTGACTATTCCTTTTGCAAATATCAGTAAATCATCTTAAACTTCATTGTTCTTACATTTCTATTTCTCAATCTTCTCGACGTTCTGCTGCCAGACATTCTATGCCTGACTATCATTATATACTACATATGTCGATATAAGTCGCACACCTCAGTTCCAGTCCTGTGTCGACGTCTGCAGAACAGCCCCTTACCTCCATCCTGATTGGCAGCGACACCAAATGTAATGAACGAGAACACAAATGGGGACAATCAAACACATTTGACTACAACCTAACAGAATCTCTTAGTAAAATCTAAGAATCATACAGTAGATATATCATTTGCAAATTGTCAATCAATCGTCTCAGACTTCAGTGTTCCTTCATTCGCACACTAATCATTCTTTATTCTCGTTCTCTTCTCTTAGACTTTCTTAACCTTCTACCCTCAAGCATTTCAATTTCGATTCATGATACATACTACTTATATTAGTCGATATCAGTAGCACACACTACATTATCAGCTGTTAATAAGATTGAATAAAATGATGATTATTAGAATATTTTTGATACGTAATAGCACTCCATAAAATCCATCTACATTTATTGTATCATATGAAAAATAACATTCATGAATACCTATAAAGACAATTCGTTACAAATTGATTTCGAAGATGCCACATGTATTTGGAGTTTGATAACACCTTAACCAGTAACACCTTTTATAATTGAAACGTGCCGAACCAATGAAATCAAAAGTCAGAAGCGAAGAGTTTAGAAGATATATTTGATAGGATATCAATATATCGACTAGTGACTTGCTAGAGGTTTTAGAAGTTCAGCACAGCGTGCTGGTGATCTGGTGCAATCAGAATTAAATATCGAGGACTTACAGGACTATTGATTTTGGCAATCTATTTTACCTCCTATTCAACACAGAAAAACTAAATTCAGAATTGAATTATTAAACATCAAATTCATCATTGCCCCTCCTCCCAACACACAAAAATATCTATCGATTTTACTTTGTGATTACATTTCAATTACTTTAACAACAAATTCATTATCAGAAGGGGTTTTTGTGAAGAATTGGTAATTTCAATGATTAAAATCATGATTCAATTAGAGCTAGACCATCATGAAAACCTGAAAGCACTGGAGGGTCGTTTAGTCCCAGTATGGGACTCCTCAGCAGTGCGCATCCACGATCCCGCCCCCGCCAATGCGAGAATCGAACTCAAGACCTTTCAGTCTCGCTCGCGAGCACTTAACCACTAGACTACTGAGCCGGACGGCATCCAACGGTGTTAATGTCTAACTTCAACCAATCAACGAATTTGCGCCACCGTCACCATTGTCTTCAGTGAGGTGATGTCTCACAACAGACCTGGTTGAACTCCACTAGTCACGGCTTCTCACTTCAGGAGTATCTCTTGAATTCAGTCACCAGTGAGCAGATGATTATTTTCAGAAGGGGTTTTTGTAAAGAATCGGCGCAAGGCCGATAGGTCCTGAGTTCGAATCTCGAAAGGAGCGAGATCGTGGTTTCATACAGCTGAGGAGTCCCATACTAGGACAAAACGGCCGTCCAGTGCTTCCAGGTTTTTCATGGTGGTTCAGCTTCAATTGACTCATAATTTCAAGTATTGAAATGACTAAAATCTCCACAAAACCCATTCTGATAACAAACTTTACTGTTGAATAATGAATGATGTTGAGGAGTTTTACTACATAGTGATGATTAAAATCTAACATTCAACTTGAATTTTGATGTTTAGACTAAGTGGCTCTTTACAACGTTTTTAATGTTCTGATAGTAGTACTTTAAATGAGACTTTTCTCAACAGAGGTTCTATACAGGTAACCAAACGTCATCGTGTTATTTCTCCAAATTTGATGAGAGTGATATTACCTGTGAGACTTCAACCTGTTTTAACCATATTACAATTTGAGATTATTCAGCTGAGCTCTTTATAGAGGCAGTGACCTCCTGTACTCCTTCAGCACTATATTTTGATGTAATGTATATCAGTGCACTACATGGAATTGGTTTAAACAATTCTACCTATTCAACGCATTGTTAACAATTCGTCATCTGTAGCAGTCCTGTTGGTCATTTATCCTAATTAAATCACGGCATAATTATTTTTTCTAATACAAATCAATAGTAAATGTGTCTAGGATATTTCGTATCATGTACTGAGTTCAGCTTTTAAAATCAATGGTTGAACAAGTTGACTGATATGACTAGGAATTAAATAAAATAAAACAAATAAATTCACTTTTTATTCTCCTTTAACTTATCTACATCTTTACCATCTTTTCGAACCCTATCACCACATGTTTATTCTTTCTTGATGTTGGCAATAGTTCTAGGATGAAACTGTCATCTAGAACCTCCAAGTTCTCTCTCAAGGATTGTCTGATATTTATCGGTTGATAATTTTAAATACATTTGGAAATCTTTACAACTTTATACTAATAATAGTATTATTAGTATCGGGATCGTGGATGCGCACTGCTGATGAGTCCTACAACAGGACGAAACAGCCATTCAGTGCTTCCAGGTTTTCAATAGTGGTCTAACATCAATCGGTTCATGATCTCAATCAAAAACCTGTCAATCTCCACTACACCTACATTGATAATAGTATTTATTATTATTATTATTATTATCCATTTCACATTATTCATATTCATACTTTATTACCACCGTGTTGATGTGACAATATCAACGTGACATGATTCCCATTTAGGCTAAACATTGTGTTAATGATAATACAATCAAACATCGGAACTAGAAATCATAACATTACTGTATTGTGATTATTAAAGCATCTTAAAAAGCACTCCGCCTTTTACAAGAGATTGAACACAAAAATATTCTAATCATTCATATAAATAGTTAACTAATATCAATTATAAATTCTCATTTCCCATGGAATAACCTATTTGATATGTAACCTTATAATTAGAATAGTTTGACTTTATTCTCACCTGCTTTTTGTAGTGTAAGCAATGATGAATAGTGGCTAGCGGTGGAATCCAGGACGCTCGTTTCGTCCTATTTGGGACTCGTCATTAGCTGGATGTACCTGCATCTCAAACTTGTTGATGTTCACTCTGGGACTACAAAAAGCTTGTGAATTAAGACAATATCGAGACAATGTGGATGCGCACTACTGAAGAGTTCCACAATGGGACGAAATGACCGTCCAGTGCTTCCAGACTTTCCATGGTGGTCTAGCTTTAAGTGGCTCATGATCTGTACAGTTGAAATGACTAAAAATCTCCACAAAGTTCCCTTCTGATCATTAGTAATAGATTTCATATAATGACGTTATTACATTAGATGACTTTATATTATCCTTATGAATATATCAATAAAATAAAACTATACAATTGAGAATAAAATTATATTACGTCTAACATTTTCAATTACTCTATGTATACGTACTCATTCATTCATTCATACATACATACTGTCCATACTAACATACATACATACATACATACATACACACATACATACATACATACATACATACATACATACTTACTTACTTACATACTCCTGTTACCCATTGAAGATTAATATAGACCACCCACATGTACTCCTCATTCATACTATACATACCATAAAGAAATATAACGTGAGAAAATTGAATAAAGAACTTCAAAGTGAAAAAAGAAAAGATATGAATATGTATCTATAAGCCATTTGAGAATGAATAACAACTTCAATGAAGTATAATATATAAAATTGACAATTTCACAACAAACTCATTATCTTTATTTCTTTCTTATTTTGATTGTTATTCCCAAAATATATTCAAATAGAAATCTAACATTCGATTGTTCAATCAAGTTAGTTATTTACTTAACTAATCAGTATTATCTATATACCTAGTTAACATTCTTTAGGGAATCAGTAATATACTATTTATATATATATGATAATAAGCTTAGTAACATGCAACTACGCACCCACACACACTCATAAACCTCCGCACATACGCATACACACGCACACACACACACAATACAGTAGAAACGTTAAAGCGAAGAAATGAGTAAATAAAAATAAACAAGCATAAAAGTGTTTAGAAAGAAAAAAAGCCAAACAAATCGGTTGATTATATTGTTCATTCTCAATTATTATTATTATTATTATTATTATTATTATTATTATTATATCTTTAGGGCATGTAAAAATGAAGGAATTTGGTGGTAATTATAATTTCACTTTGAAATTGAAAAACTAAATTGAATCATCAACTGGAATCTATATTCACCTGAACAGGTCATATGACTTCAGGATCAAGCACAAAGGCAAGTTGGAGCTGATCAATCCACTTGTGGATTATACAATCCATAAAACGTGCAAAGAACAGGGTCTACCAACTCGGAAAACCTTGTATAGGTACGTTACCTATCCATTTTACGTAAGGTTCATATAGACAAACAGGAAGAAGCTCACACATTTCAAATTGAAAGCATAAATGGCTTATACATGAACGCCATGAAGTTACCAAATGAAATGGATAAGCTATGTGAACTTAGCAATGCTAATAATGCTTATCTGATAGGAATATCTGAAAGTTGAATATCTTCTTAGTTTACAGACCAGGAACTAGTGATTCGATAGAAACTTAAAAGCAAACAAATGAGTAAATAAAAATAAACACGCGTCCTGGATTCCACTACTAGCCACTACCCATCATTGCTTACTACAAAGCTTATGAATTAAGACAATATCGAGGCATACGCACAGTATGCACATATGCCAATAACAGACTGATTAATTGTAGCCTTTTAAACTTCAATGGGAAGATACAATCCGAACAATACCAAGTGAAGATCTACTATTAGCTATGTGATAAATTTGAAGCGATTATGAGTTTATCTAGTCTATGAAGAGGAACAAAGATTTTGTGATCAAAGATGCATCATAACCCCGCTAATTAGACAGACTGAAGTTCAAGGTCGAAATGGGGAAATATATTACAAAAGTAACCAGAACCACACGTAACCATGATAAATTTAATCCGAAATTTTTGATGAATAATCAGAATAAATCACATATATATTATCAGAAGGAGTTTCAATAGTTGAAATCATGAATCAATTGAAGCTAGACTATCATGGAATACATGGAAACACTTGACAGCTGTTTCGTCTTAGTATAAGTCTCCTCAGCAGTGTACATCTACGGTCTGTCTCTTTGCGAGATTCGATTCGTATATTATACAGAATAAAATGTCAGTCTGAGTAACAGCAACAAATACTATACAAAGTGATCATCAAACTGAATTAAATGGAATTAATGTTGAATACAAATCATAATGAATATATCAATCTAATTTTGACCTTTTATCCCGTCATAAGACTGTCAGAAACAAATAACCTGTCTACATCAACTTACCATTTAGAGGTGATTAAGATAACCTTTTATTGAAGGCTTAAATCAGTCATTAACAAGACATATTATGCAGCAAAGTTCATTATGCAAAGGACAAGGTTCATCCTCCATCGAAAAACTAAAATGATTGCGTCACATCTCATTGTGTTTATTGATTTAAATGTGTGTGTGTGTCTATGTGGTCACACATAAATAGAGAGGAGTAATCATGATCTGAAAAGTAAGATGTGTAAACATGTACGTAAATGATTGTAGAAACAAATAGAATCATATGACCCAATAAGGAAGAGAGAATAAACATCCATCATTCTCTATTGCCAAACACATAACTGAAACAGATCATAAAATTGATCTTAACTCGGCTTTTGTAGTGTTGTATAAAAGTGTAAAAATGTGTATACTAAAGTTTATTGAGGCCTTAGTCATACGAAAATTTAAAACCACTTTGTGTATTCAAAAACCGTTTGTCCTCACTTTCACATTATATTTTTTATTATCCTTGTCTCTTCTTACCCCCCATTTCTAGTCTAGTTGACCTTATATATATGTGGGACTCCTCAACTGTGCTCATCCATGATCCTCTCTTAGTAGTCTAATGATTAAGCGTTCGAGTGCGAGACTGATAGGTCCTGGGTTCGGATCTCGCTGGGAAGGGCCGTGACCATGAATGCGCACTGCTAAGGTGTTCCATACCAGGACGAAACGATTGTCCAATGCTTCCAGGTAGTCGCAACCCACTTACTGTTTTGGAATTTCATAGAATTGTTTTTCATATACTGGTTATTTCTGTTTAATTGTAATAATAGTTTCTATTGAAAAATTACTATTTAATGTTTCATAACTGGATATCACATAGGGAAGACGTATTATTCATGATTATGAATGTAATTGTGAGTTGATTTGTACTAAGTGACCTAGTGACTGTTATACACAGAGAAACAGAATAAAGATTATATAGCCCATCTGAAGACAATTTTAAAGTGTGTGACTTTTTGTTTCTCATTGGTCATGAAAATTCATGTATTTATTAGCGCCAATCTTCTACATTATTCATCCTCATTATAACAACGGAAGAAATAGAGTGGTGGTGGAGGTGGTGGTGGTATAGATAAATACGTTTTGAGTGATATACCTGAGAGTAGTAAACAGTCATCTATTCATAATGCTTAACATAACAATCTACTCTCCGGGTATGGCCCCTTAGCAAAACCATCTATTTCGGTTTAGGCACCCAGGCAGTATTCCAGCCCCCTTCTGATGAAATACATTCTCTGCCTGACAACCGTTATATACTACTTGTGTATATATAAGTAACCCATACCTCATTACAACCGAAATTTAGAGTCAAATCAGTGACAGGTGAACTTCTCAAAAGAACTCAAGTTATTCATTGGTATCTCTTTATGGTTTACTTTATATTTCAAAACTATAGCAATTCTTCTATAACCAATTTTGATTATGGTTAATTTTGGTTAAGCTCTTTTAATAATTTACTTAACAGACTATATCATTTGAATAGTAACAATTCGTATATTTCTATGTACTGTCATGATCACTAAAGCAGAAGACAAACTCTAGCTAAAATGTCGATTACTTAAATATCGTTCGGTGATTCCTCCTTCCCCTCCCATGTTTATATATATAAACTGAAATTCTATTATTAATCCTTGCTTTGGCTTGTTATGACCTGATGCAATTTGATTGTAAATTTGTTTATGTATTTGCACTTATATACTAATTTACCTCCCCACTACAAATTCGCTTAACGTGCTTATAACTTTGTGCTCTATGCTATCCGATAATAAACTGTAGTTGCCATTTCTCTTTGCTTTCTGATTTCAAACGCCGTTGAGGTTTATATGATAACGGTGATGGAGGTGATTGATTATCGAACCAAGGTCACTACAAATCATACACCATGTCATATATTAAGAATTACCAAAAAAAAAAGAGAAAAAACAGTTCATAAACATAATTGACTATTAAAATCCTTATTGTAGATATGCAAACACTTCAATATTTGCTCTATTGAAATACTTGAAAGAACTTCAAAATAGCTTATTCCATATTACTCAATATTCTTCTGATTACGAAACAAAAGTTTCAGATCGGACGATGAAAGGAAATGAAATAATGGTAAGTTGTAATGTTGTATCCATAATACACTAGATTAGATTTTATTTATAGTGTACTAGAGAATAATAATACTCTATCAATTAGATGCCAATTAAGCATTAACTTCATAATGAATAATGAATAATTCTCTACTCTAATTGAACATCTCGTACTGAATAAACTAATTATGTTTATGATCAATATTACCGTCTTGTCAGATCCTTCTTAGTGCAGATCGAATACTATCGACCAAGTTGCAATGTGGCCACTAATCTAGGTGACTCGACATTGTGTGCACCATGTTGAGATTAGATGGTAATTGAAGGTATTCAACAGGAAACCCTGAAACCAGTTTTCGTGGCACTTGTCAGAGAGTTGTACCTGTAATCTTGAGGGAACTGGTAGCTGACAGACGGATTCGATCCCGCGTCATCCAGTGTCACATTCACAGACGTCTTACAGGAGATCAATTGCTGCCCGGATAATCCAGTTTCAACGCTTCTAACTATAAAGTCAAGTGACACAGGATAGAATCCGTTAGCGAGCATTAGTTTACTCAACATTACAACTACATCCCACTGATAAGTGTCAAATGGTACGAAATCTAGTCCTAGAATTTCCTGTTGAATACGTTGAACTGACATATTATCTCAATATTACGCTTTATCGTTTGCATTTAATGAAGGCGTTCACAATATTTTATGCTGATTTGTGAAGTTAAGTGAACGGTTTCAATCTAATCATAACTTGATGAAGCCTTCTAGAATATTAACATGGTATGCTACGATTAGAGAATAACAAAACTTGCTTCCTTGCAGATTAGCTGAATTGTAATATGTTATAAAGACTGTTAATATCTATAAATACCTAAGATTTTCAGTGCTTTTTGATTTCTTACCCAACAATCAGTTCTCTTGTTTTCTTCGGTCTTTTGATTTGTGACTGTGTGGTTCAATCAGTTTGAGTGATGTTAGTTTTATATCGTATACTGTGTTAATCGAGTGGAGGACATAACAGTCATATCAAGTTGAACTGCACAAGATGAACGTATATCAAGTAAGACTGATCGAAATGATGAAGAATATTAACAGTGGGATAATTCAAAAGACTCTAAAAGTTAAAATATCAAGCTGATTTCTTTTCAAATATCACTTTACAAATATTATTACAAACCACTTAATTATTAGTTAGTTCAAGCCAGATCATCATGGAAAACCTGGAAGCATTGAACTACTGTTTCATCCTATTGTGGGATTCATAATCTTATCCACATAACTCATATGATATTAATAGTTTATAAGACAATATCAAAAAGCAACTATACAACCTATAACATTGAAAAGTTGTTACATTGGAATGTTACATAATAAATTGGTCCTGAATTGTATTTCTTTTTGTCTTTCAATCGAAATGAAGTAGATTTTCTCTCGAAAAGATTATTGTTTAACTAAGTTGTACTGTATGTTAACATTTTCATGAGAATTTGTGATGACTTGATAGTGAGTATTTGTTTCGTTTTTATGTAACTGGTATCTTACCACAATGATTCTTTCGTCTAGTCGAATACAAAGATCTGAGGTCGATCTGTTCAATAAGAGTTTATTTCTAATCCATTCATGTGATGATACTGTGTTGTGCGCTACTTATATTGATATAAGTAGTACATGAAGCGAGTTATAAAGTTAATGTCTGGCAGCAGAAGATGAGGGAAGATCAAAAACAGTAGAGCGGGAACACAATGCAATTGGCATGAAAACGCATGAACAATCAAATTTGAGACAATGAATTGATGTTTGCAACTGGAACAGTCTAGTTTGATATAATGAATTGATATTTTGCAAATTAATGATTTAATATATGGTTCTCAGATCTTACTGAGATGCTCTGTAAGCATGTGACGAAATACATTCGATTATACCCAGGCGTATTCTGTTCACTACAATTCAACATGATGAAGACTGGAAATGAATAAGAAAGATGGTATTGATTTATGGATTCTAATGGCTTGCTTTTGTTTTCTCTCTCTAATTTGCCATGTCTAATGATCATTACACTCACAGACATGTTTACTCTACATTAATGTATTGGTCTGTGTACATGGAATAGTTGAGATCATTTCAAATTGTTGAAGTTTGAAAGGTTTATTGATTGACTCAGTGTTTATACTACAGTCGATGTTGCTAATATGACTTGCTGATGGATGATTACATAATCTGTTACTATGACTGTCTGTATGATTAAAAACTTGGACAGAATTGAATTGATTATCAATGATTGATTGTTTATTCATAGGGTTTAAAGGGAATTTCATGGAATTATTACTTTCATTTGATTTAGTCTTTAATTGTAACGCTTTCCAACAACCTTCACGTAAACCTAAATCAAGAAAGAATAATAAACATGGTAATAATAGTCCAGAGCATGCATATGCCCACCAACGAAAATCTGCTATACGATCAATACTTAAATGAATCCAACATTTATTCATGAAATGATCTGATATATTGAGATCATTATTATTAATAGTAGATGAAATCGATTGGATAGAAGAGAAAGGATAATTGGTAGAGATCGATGATGATGATGATGATGATGATGATGATGATGATGATGAAGTTCCATAAGAATTCATCCATTGATTATATAGAGATTTAGGTATACTAATTGGTTGACATAAACCATATGCTAATGTTACTAATATATACGGTGACCATGTACCAACTGCAATAATACAATTCACTAAATTAATTGCTACCACTAATTGTTCACCTTGATAGGCAGTTAACCATAAATTTGTTTTACACAAATCACTACCATTATTCTCATTGGATAAGATTTGACTTGGATAAGATGGTGTTTGATGCTGCTGCTGCTGCTGATGATGATGATGATGATGATGATAACTTGGTTTTAAACTATATGATCTTAATAAACGATCGTTTATTAGATTTGATGAATTCAATTCATTTCGACATTGAATTTGATAATCAGATTTGGATTTATGCAATTCACTTGTTCTTTTCAAATCTACTTGTGAAATCATTGGAGAGGTATGTTGATGACGTAATTGTTGAGGTTGACAGGACGGAGAAGTAGACGACTCAGGGAATGATGTTGGTAAGATCATTGATGATAAATAATAATGATGTTGATTTGATCCAAATGAATTCAACGGTTCATATGAATTACTAAACGATAACAACTTAACTTGTTCACCATGTAAATTAAATAAAAGATCATTTGAAGTAATTGGTTCACTGGAAGGATTCGAACCCAACTTGCCCGGAAACAAACCATTATTATGATTATTACCTGATATAGACTTCACTGTTATTATATTACTATTAGTAGTTGATGAACAGGAATATGGGTGTTTTTCAGAATTTGTCTCCACTTCTGTATTGGAGTGATTTTCCAAACTAGAAATTTGATTTTGCACAGTTTTATCATCATTCTCCAAGATACCAGTATTAGATATATGGTTTATAGAATTGGTCATTTGAATTTGACCATGTGTAGGACATTCAATTGATAAACTAGTTGGTAATAATGATGATTGATTGAATTGTATTCGATCAATTGATTCATTGTTACTAAGTAATAATGTTTCATTTGTATCTACTGAATTTAACGGATGAGAATTTGTCATCATTGTTAATTGTCTATGTTGAGGATGTTGTAACCATATTCTATTTAACATGGTTCCATCGATGTTTGTATGAAAGTGATCCAGTAATCCAGTATTGTTTTCTCTCCAAACGAATTGAGTATTGTATAAATTAAATTGATTCTGTCTATTGATATGATGTATTGGATGTTTTGGAATGACTGGATCTTGTAATGAACACATTATTGAATTGTATTCACCAGTATTATTATTATTATTACTGGTGTTTCTAGTACAACGTACCTTTAATAAAGCATTCAACATATCTGGTGAATGATAACGTAATCTACGTAAACCATATAACTGTAATACAATTAATATTAAACATGTAATTAATGGTAATGCATATGCAATTACAGTACGTATTATTAAAAAATTTGGATCTAATAATAGACAAACTGCATTCAATTCAGTATTGGTTTGTTTTTCATCTATAGGATCTGTATTCAACATAGAATAATCTAGATATGAATTGACATTATAGGATGTAACGGATGGATGATGATGATGATGATGGTGGTGGTGGTGTTTGAATAGTACCAGTGTATAATTTAACTTGACGACGATCACTTAATGCTATTTGACCAATTGATTGTAAACAAGCCATTAACCATGGTGAACCTATTTTTAACCATAATGCTGATCTTTTATATAAAGATGATATATAAATTATTGGATTCTTTAATCTTAAATATGTATCTAAACCTGTAATGAATATTTGTAACAATGTTAAATGACAAAATAATGTATCTAAATAGATTGAATATAAACAGAAGATGTGAATATAGGAATGAACATGTGAATTACCTGAAAGAGAAAATAAATCATAAAAAGAAAAGAGAACAGAATGGGGTATAAACAATCAATAACAAGAAAATATCCTACCACTAAAAGTAATTTATCAAATTGAAATTCATCAATCTCATGAAATGATTGGAATAGAATGGGTTATTGAAATATGGTATATTGATTGATTTACAATTGACGAATCCAAAAGTAACAATAGAATCAAATATCAATTTACATATTAAAGTTTATTCACAATTTACAAATAGTCAACTTAAATGTCTTTCTTTAATTATGTAGGTTCTCAGAGTAACAACTTCCAAATATTAAACTTAAAAACGAAATCAAACAATCTGAAAATAATGATGTTAACAAACAAGTTCAAAAGTTGACTTGGAATCTGATTAATCACAACGAAGAACAATTGTATGTGACATGAGGTGCTATATAGTAATGAATAATCAATATGAGTGACATATGTACTTTTGTAAGAAATTACAGTACATTTCTAATCGCGCTTTTATTTTAATGATGTGATTTGATCTCGCGAGGTGATATCATGGATCTGTACTGCTGAGGAGTCTCACTTACTTACTTACGCCTGTTAATCCTAATGGAGCATAGGTCGCCGATCAGCATTCTCCAACCCACTCTGTCCTCCGCCTTCTTTTCTAGTTCCATCCAATTCTTGTTCAGTTTTCTCATGTCTATCTCCATTTCCCGGTGTGATATGTTCATTGGTCTTCCTTTATTCTTTTGGCCTTGAGGATTCCATGTCAGTGCTTGTATTGTGATGCAGTTGGATATTTTCCTCAATATGTGTCCTGTTCACTTCCAGCGCTTCTTCCTGATTTATTCCCCAACTGGGATCTGGATTGCTCTTTCCCATACTGAGTTGTTAATAACAGTGTCTGGTCAACGGATCCTATGTATTTTGCTTAGACACCTGTATCTTCTGAATGATTGTTTTTTAGTTCTCCAGGTTTTCTTCCCATACAGTAGAACTGTGTTGACATTTGTATTGAAAATCCTGACCTTTGGGTCCTACACTAAGACGAAACAACCGTCGAGTGCTTCAAGGATTTCGATGACGATCTAGCTTCAGTTGACTCACGATCTCAACCATTAAATTATGTAATTCAGTTTATTTCTTAGTATATACAATAAGACATTAATTACTACACGTTGACAAATTGGTCAGAATCAGTATCTGGTTGAATGAAAAGATAACCGTCAAACGTACATGCCATTATCACGCACAATCAAGTGATGTTAAACAACACTTTCTGTACGCACATTTGTAACATACTACTTTGCAAGTAATATGTAAGTGATAAATAGTGAATATTCTTTAAGAGACAGTAGAATTTAGTCTAGCCCCCAAATGCTCAGGTACGGTCGAGAGTGGGGAGAGTTCGCTCTCCCTCTCGAAATGCTCTCACATGGCCACGCGTATATAGCCTCTGCCATAGAAGTCCTACTCACTGCTTCTCGTGGCGGGGGTGTTGTTTACAAAAATGAAAGGACGAAAAGCGAATGTACGGCGCTATAACCGGATCCCAAACCAACGATGCACATGGACTCCAGTGTCCTGCGGGAACAAATAGCGTATGAACCAATCGTTGGTCACTGGCTATCGTGGGACTGCATCTCCTTACGATGCTCCACTGCTTTGTGGATCAGTCATTAGTATCAAAGGCTCCTAAGAAAACCACCTGCTTTGGTTTGGGCACCCGGGCAGTATCACAGCCCTCACACAAATCGAATGCGATCTGTGTGGCGCATATGTATTTGGTGCCTCCTTGTACCAATATCTATGTGTTAAAATAAATAAATAAGAATTTAGTCTTATAATATTTATTCACAATTGACATCGTATGAAAACTTTACAAAATCACTAAACTTAACTATATACCAGTGAAGTACAACCAGGTCTGTTGTGAGATATCAAGTGACTGAAGACAATGGTGTACCATAGCGCAACTTCGAGGATTAGTTGAAGTTAGACATTAAAACCGTTGGACGTCGGCCGGCTCAGTGGTCTAGAAGTTAATTGCTCGCGCGCAAGACTGATAGGTTCTGTGTTGGAATCTCGTGGTGGATGCGATCTCGAATGCGCACTGCTGAGGGGTCCCATACTAGAACGAAACCACCATCTAGTGCTTCCAGGTTTTCCATGATGGTCTAGCTTCAACTGACTTATGATTTCAATCAGTGAAATTTCTAAATCTCCACAAAAACCCTTCTGATAAAATTCTAATAAACAAATTCTTTTTTATTTAGGTGATCGAATATCACAGTAGAGCACGTCATGAACCAGTTGTTCTGGTAGCGATTGGTTGAATTGCATTCATAATCTTACTAGACAAAACAGTCATAAGTAAATGAAGGCGAACAGCAGTTGTTTCTATGGCAGTATAGCTAACTGCATATTTATTCACTTTTAGATCTGTCCTTGATACTTGAAAATAATCTCTATGTCAACCTAATAAATCATAATTACACATTAACGTAGATACATAGAACTTTACAAATAACATTTCGCTTGATAATCTCTCATTGATTTATTGGATATCGATTTCGAAAGTGGACAATCAGTTGTGTTCACCAGAATGTGTTTTCTTTCGCTTTTAGACAAAAAATAGAACGAATGAAATGTCTGATTTATCATTTCAATCTATCAATCGATTCATTTGAACAATATTCTTTATGATACAATCACTAGTGTAATGTCTTACATCATTATTTTAAAGAAATTTGTAAGTGTATTTAAAGTAAGAAACAAAAGAGTAGGAAAACATACGAGGGAATAAATACCCTATTGATTGATTATGTAATTAGTTAAAGTATACTGGGTATAAACAAGAGGATATTACGTAAGCGATGTTAGACTTGAAGTGCTTATCATATACGATATAAATGTCGGTATAGTTTTTATGGTTAGAAGTGTTCGCGGAATGGTTCACATAATCAGGTTCTAAATAAATGTCTATTATAGAAATCTAACCTAAATTTCATTGAAATGCATGAGACAACAAAACTATAGATCTATGAGAATTCTTTATTTTGGAGGTAATTTTCATCATAAATAAATATTTGTTCTGTTTTAATTCGTAGGGTATTTGTAGGTAGTTAGTCAACTACAACGTAGGATCAGGCACATATATGTGCATCGGTTCAAGTTGCCACGCCTCATCAGCACAACAAGATGAACATCAAATTCATAGAAGCAGTAACCTCAGTGATAGTAATATATGAAAGAGAGATTATATATAAGTATTTAATAGACAAGGGAAGAATTATTTCGTAGAAAGAAAGGTGTAATATAAATATAATCCCACAGTATAAGGGAAGCAGAAAGTGTGTATTTACCTACGCCAATGTGATCGAATTTGTAGGTAGAACAGGTAGGTGACTATAGTTTAAAATGTCAACCGACGTTTTATCGATGAAATAGTCTGAAGATATCGTTTACCTTACAAAGTATGAATGACTTGTGTTTTCACTCTTTCAGTTCCAGTCTATGATTGAAAATGGAATCGACAACACAAACTGAATATTGTAACTTATGCAATATCAGTTATCCTGTGAACCTATTCATGGATTATCAAATATATTTCGATCACAGATTTGTTTCCAATCTTCACTGATGAAGTCTTTTTCGAATAGTTCGTTAAAGAAATCGAAGGACGCACAACAGTAATTACGGACAAGGAGGAATACGTCTAAAAAGTCGAAAAACTACTTGAAGATAAGAACACATACAAACTAATGGATATATATCCCGTCAAAAAATAGACAACAGAATTTCAAAGACTTTAAACAAGCTAGTCAAAGCAGAAGATATAACAAAACAAGATCAATGGAGAATGAAATCCAATAGACCAGTACTCTCTCGACTCCAAGGCAGACCAAAAATACACAAACAAACATTCCACTACGTCCAATTGTAGCACTGCCCGGAACGCCGACGTACAATTTGTCAAAAGAAATTTCACGAATACTGAAACTTTAAGTCGATTCATGCAAACACTCCATCAAATCCCCTACTCAATTCCTGGACCAAATTAAGGACATTCAAATCAACAACGACAAACTGATGGTATCCCTCAATGTAACAGCATTATTCACCTCAATTAAACCAAGGTTAGCAAAAGAAACTATATCTCTGCTCCTCGCCAACGACACAAATCTCACAAAGCGCACGAAGCTTCAAATTCAAAGTCACTAGAACTCATCGAACAAACGAAAGGGACACGAATAGTGTCACCAATATCATTACTGATCTCAGAAGCAGTCATGCGAAGACCAGAAGCCGCGATATTACCAGTGATCAAGCCAAAAATTTGGATACGATATGTAGACGACACATTCGTTATCGTCAAAAAGAATGAGCTATCATTTTTGGATATATTAATCACTAGAACCGACACAGAACAACTAGAAATTCAGGTATGTAGGAAACCCCCCCATACAGATCAAATTCTCAACTACAATAGCAATAACCCAAGAGCACATAAAATCAACTGCGTACAAACTTTGTTCAAGAGGACGAGGACACACTGCAGCATACTGGCAACACGTAGAAATGGAGAGAACTCTCTGGAAGACGTACTTCGAAAGAACGACTACCCAATCAACTTCATTAAAAAATACCAACCACACGCAGTGTCAGGACCCAAGTCATGCACAAAAATCAACAAACGGATCACCCTACCATACATAAATGGCATATCAGAAACCGCAATGAGACTGCTAAAAACCTTCGGGATAGGTGTGACACACAAACCGACAAAGTCACTACAATCAATCTTATGCAAACCAAACGATGAAACAACAAAAGAAGATAAATCAAACATCATCTACAAAATAACTTGTGTCAATTGCGACAAACACAACATCGGGCAAAGTGGACGCGCCCTTCAACTTCGCCTACATGAACATCAACTAGCAGTCAAACGGCATGATATCTCCTCACTTATATCAATACACGTAGACAACTGTGGACACACATTCGATTAGAAAAATATGGAAATCTTGGACAAAGGAAATTCCAAAACGACGAGGGAATTTTTAGAAGCCTGGCACTCATGTCAGTCATCAATCAACAACCACATTGAAATCAATCCAATTTATCAACCAGTCAGTCAAGTTATGTGCAAATATAGAAACAAGAATCAAACCAATAAGAGACACAACCAAGACAAAGAAATAAACAATAACAAATTTAAGGTCAATAAGAACGAATCAACATCGAGGTGTACAGAACAAGCTGTGAAACGCATGTGGAGAAATTTGAACACTCAACTTCTATCTGAAGTTTGTGCTGATGATGTCGTCCAGAAGAACGATGAAAGCTCCACTACCGAACCATCCAGTTCAGAGAACAAAAATCCACCAAAAAACTTTGAAGTGTTTTTGTCATTAATCGAAATTTTATTCTACGATTTTGTTAATCGCCCATTTTTCTCATTCTTCCATTTCGTTCTCCGTTATTCTGGAAATTGGATATTTAATATAAAACATTGATAACTCCGTGTAACGAAGACTTTTCGAAGACCATCTTTATTAAGAATGTGGTTCTAGGTACGTAGGCAATACTGAAGAGTCTCACAATAGGACGAAACGACCGTCTAGTGCTTCCAGGTTTTCCATGACTGTCTAACCTCAATTTTTCCAACTATTTTTATCACCGTAATCTCCACAAAGCCCCTTCTAATATTAATCAACATATGCAGACTAGTAACTGGCTTTAAGAGGTATTTCATAAAGTTTAAGTGAGAAGTCGTGGCCAATGGATTTCCACCGGGTAAGTTATGAGATAGTAACTCAATGAAGACAATGGTGGATGTGTTGCCCAATTTCGCGGATTAGTTGAAGTTAGATATTAACACCGTTGGATGTCAGGCAGCACAGTGTGGTCTAGAGATTAGGTGTTCGCGAGCGATACTGATAGGTCATGTGTTCAAATCCCGTGAAGGGGATCATGAATGCACATAGCTGAAAAGTCCCTTAATAGGACGAAACGGCCGTTTAATACTTTCAGTTTTACCACGGTGGTCTAGCTACAATCGACTCATGATCTCAACTATTAATATTCCTATAATAACCACAAAAACCTATTCTGATATGAACACATGTTTGATATAATTTTCTAAGTTACAAGATTGGTCACAAGTTTACTTACAAATGTCACATTTGTCTATTATATGACAGTGAACACGGTCAGGACTAGGTGAAAACATAGGACCAATAAAGACTCTAGACTGCTCGTACAGGTTTTATGCGTGATTGATCCGGTCTACAAATTACTGTTCTCTAATTTGCGGTATCATTACGTTATTCAATAACAGGGTACAAGTTTTAACACATATAATATGCTAGAAAAACCCTAGATTTTCTGTACATAAGCAAATCTTGAATTAAAGTGTTTTCTTCTATATTTCACGCCTTTTCTCTCGTGCTCAAATTGTTGTGTAAATTTAGCCTACAGTTTACTAAAAGAGTTTAAGAAACCGAATCTAGTATTCAATTAGGATACATATCAATAACTGAATTCCCTAAAATAAAGTAAAGTTGACCATTGTGTCTTCTTAGAATTGATTAATCTATTTGCAATCTTTTAATAACAACAAATTAACTAAGATGTAACAAATCAATTATAGGTATCATTACCAAGGTTTGATTTGATAATTTCGAATAAATTGAGCATTGGGTTGATTGTTATAAATAAATAATATATTTGTAATATCCCAATGAGTAGAAAATTAGATTTTCTGACGTTTCGTGGCTTAGTGTAAGTCACTTCTTCAGAAGTGACTTACACTAAGCCACGAAACGTCAGAAAATCTAATTTTCTACTCATTGGGATATTACAAATATATTATTTATTTAAATCAATTATAGATTGAGATCATGAACCGACTGATGTTAGTCCACCGTTGGAAACCTGGAAGCACTAGACGGCCGTTTCATCCCACTATGGGACTCCTCATCAGTGCACATCCACGATCCCGCTCACGAGATTCCAACTCAGAGCCTTCAGTCTCGCGTGCGAATGCTTAACCTACTGGATCACTGAGCCCGCATCCAATGGTGTTAGTGTCTAAAATTAACCAGTCCACGAAATAACGCGACCATCTTCCATTATACTGAGGTAGATACCTGTCTGTACCCGACACGGATTAACTCCATTGGTCACGGCTTCTCATTAGAACTCCAAGAATTACCTCACGAAGCTACTCATTAGTGAGCATATATTAATTATCAGTATTGGGGTTGTGGAGATTATTAAGTTTTTGATTCATGATCTCAATCAAAAATTTATTAATCTCCACAACCATAATACTGAAAATCGTTTATTCATCGTTTATTGATTATCTTCAAAGATACAGAAATCTTAATACTATCTGAATTGTTAATCGCTAACGTAAAGTTTGTTAGAAACACACACAACCACACACACACATGGATTCATATTCTTCTTCTATGATAGTTATTCATACACTATAGGCAATATTAGAAAATTGTTATCACTAACGTATTTCTATGTCAAATCAATAGTAACACATTCATTGTTAAACATTCAATGTCGAGAATATGGGGAACATATGAATTAATCATTTCTAAACAATATTGATGCATTATGTAAGACATCAATTAATCGTCTACCAGAAGGGAGAGGAGTGTAAATGACTAAAGATGAATAATATATGAATGAATCATTTTATG
This sequence comes from Schistosoma spindalis, assembly GCA_946903255.1. Taxonomy (NCBI): domain Eukaryota; kingdom Metazoa; phylum Platyhelminthes; class Trematoda; order Strigeidida; family Schistosomatidae; genus Schistosoma; species Schistosoma spindalis. The sequence goes on from OX336424.1 coordinate 204,377, forward strand.
CATAAATGTAAGTGATTTATGCATTGAATCTACCATACCTTATTAGACATTTAACTTTGAAATAATGAAGATGAGTAGGCACCTATGTAACTTTATAAAAAGAATATTCGTATATGCCAGCAATTACAATTACATTATGAAAATAATTAGGGTTAATTGTTAAATGCGAACCCCGAATGCGCTAGTAAGGCCGAGAGTGGAAAGAGTCAGCTCTCTCTTAAGTGGCCACGTGCATACAACTACTGGATACTCAAGGCAGGGATGTTGTTTATTAAATTGAGAGAACGAAAAACGAATGTCCGGCGTTTTAATCGGGTTGGTGGTTACGGAGGATCCACCTAGGAAGGTTGGAAAACCCTCATTCCAAACCAATGGTGCACATGCACTCCAGTATCCTGAGTGAACAATTGGCGTATGAACCTATTGTTGGTCACCAGTAACCATGGCAGTGCATCTTCTTACGTTACTCCACTTCCTTGTGGATTAGACTTTAAGTCGAAGGCTCCGGATATGGCCCTCTAAGAAAATCACATGCTTCGGTTTGGACACCCGAGCAGCCCTCACACAAATTGAATGGTTCAGTGACGCATATCTATTTGGTGCCTCCATGTATCACCGTTTATGTGTTTAAATAAATAAATAATATTTTACAGTATATTCTAACAAAAACTGGCTAATCAAGATTATTATTTTCATTTATAACTACACTCATTAATCGACTATGATGTATTAAGAAATATCATATTGTATATTCTTGTTTGGCTTGAAATTCTAGTAATCGAGCGATTATATAGTCAACCAATCACGTTACACGGCATCAGTGAACACACTTTATTGAAAGTATGGGGTTGTGGAGACTGTTGAGCTTTTGCCTGGGATTATGAATCGATCAATGTTAGACCACCAGTGAAAATCCGGAATCACTTGACAGCGGTTTCAAGCTAATATGGAACACCGTTTGATGCCGGCTTAATGGTCTAGGGGTTGAATATTTGCACACGAGAACGAAGGTCCTGGGTTCGAGTCCCGCAAGCACGATCATGAATGTACACTGCCGAAGAGTCTCAACCTAGAAAGAATTGGCCTTCCATTGCTTTCAGCTTTTCAATGGTGGTCTATTATCGATCAATTCATGATTTCAATGAAGAACACTTTATTGACTTTGGGTGATTGGACTCAAATAACAAGATGCTTTAACATGGTATCAACGACTACTCAGAAACAGAAGATTACGAACATTTCTGTGTTAAAAACATATCAACAATAACCCCCAAAAGTCCAGTAGTAGCATTTCCGATTGTCAAAATTGATGATTCATGTTCATATTATACACAAACTATATGAATTCACAATATAACAGATATATTTATCTGACAGGTCAAACAGAATGCTAATATTGATTGTTTCAATTCATCAAACACAAGAACCTAATCAGATTAGGAAAATATTCCAATTTGTCAAATTAATGGAAATATTGGTAGTAATCGTAGTACCATTATTACTCTTTTCATTAGTATTATCATCATCCAAAGCATCATCATCATCATCAAAAATTACTTACCAAATAGCATATTCACAATCGCTGGTGGCAAATTTAATGTTACATGTAATAAAGAAGCTATTGCTTGTGATCCAATAAAATAATAAACCATAGATACATGTTTACCATCTCCTTTTGTTTGTAATATCCCACCAAGTAGAATACAATTAGTTAACCATGTTAATATAATTAATGCAATACATAAACATAATACAGTTAAATTACTTGATTGTAATTGATAATTATTAGAATCAATAGTTGTACGAATCATACGAGTTAATTCATGACTTTCATTCATTATTCATTACTTGTCTATTTTGTATCATTAAGAATAGATAGAGTTTATTCTGTCAATTAATGGAACACCATTCAGTGAAGTCATTTAAGCTATCGTTTGCAATTGTTCTACTGTGTACTACTACATATGACCATAGGACATTAGATGTTACGTGTAGATAGTTTATTTCCAAGTGAATAATAACTATCAGTGAAAGGACTATAGACTGATGCAACACAGCAACTACTTGATTTTCGAAACATTACTTTGATTATTATTATTCCTCTTTCTTCCAACTACTCAATATTAATTTCGAATCGATACCTCATTATGACGTAATGTGTCTACTGGATGAGTATTATTTCATTATTGTAAATCAGATATAGAGCAGTGATGAAAGAAAAAGACTAATTGAAAAGAAATCTCTTCATTCGATTCATTCCTTCATCATTTACCAAATATCAAAATGGGAATGTTCATTATCGAGATTATTATTACTATTTTGTTGTTGTTGTTGTTGTTCTCTTGATTGAGATCATAAATGAATCAATCAATGTTAGATTATCAATAAAAACCTGGTAATATTGAACAACAGATGAATAACTATTCGAAATGTATTTCATTTATATGATATTAAAGAAAATGAACGGAATTCTTTTTATTCTATTCTGATTGGCTGATTTGATAGAACAGAACGTTTTAAACTTCTATCCTGATTGGTTTGTTCGATACAACAGGATATTCTTCATTTATTCTATTCTGATTGGTTGATTCGATATTGATGAAATAATAAAAAAATGGATTACATAATATATGTACATGAAATTCTCAATTCACATGATTGGTTCATCACAGATTCATTTATATGAATGAACGGTATCTTTTTAAATGTGTTAAATAAGATTAATTTCAGTTCATTCGGTATTGTTGTTTATTTGAATCTTTTCACTTTGATATTTACGACTGTAATTGATCAGTGTCTCTTTTATTGATAATATGTTCAAACTGTGCGTTTTGCTTCGATATTGACATAATTCACAAGCATGGATTGTGATTTTCAGTGGAATCCAGAACGCCTGTTTGGTCCTATTTTGAATTCGTATCTCATAGTTGATGTTCACTCTTGGACTCGAACCCAGTACCGTCCGCTTCAAACGCCATCGCGTTATCCACTTAACTAATGAGACCTGATAGCCACTTGCTTGTGCAATGAATTGACGTTTAAATTCACTTGATATTTTTTGGTTGTATCTTCCCATTCAGGTTTAAGACTGCAATGGATCAGTCTCTTTTTTAATAGTATATGTGTATACTGTGCGTATTGCCTATTATTATGTAGAAGGTGAAAGTAACTTCTGTTTGATAACAAGGACAATTTGAAAACTGACAGAAGTTACTCGGAAAATAACGTTTCCATTTAGTGGTTAATTATAATTTTATGTTCATTAAAAATTTGTAGATCATGGATTCATTTTTTCCCATGATATTCTCTGTACATAGCTATAAAGTCTTGAACTAAGCTGTAACAGCTATTATGTTTTATCTCACTGTCTATTTTATTAGTCATCAAACTGATCAATCACCTTTAAGTAGAATGAAATAATCGATTACAAATATTGTGCTCCTTACTACACTTTGATAAGCAGCTAAGTTATATGCTTCATTTGATCGATAGGCTGAGGAGCTGACATTAATTGCATGGCGGTTGTGGTGTGTTAATAAAACAAACGAAGCACATTCTTTTAAGATGAGCTTCAACTAATACGAAACTTGAATCAATTATGATTTCCTCCTATGAGAGTCCGATCGCAAGACATTCGATAAAGTTGACGGGAATGTTAGATCACCAGAACTCACTTGGAAAAGGACCTAGTCTGATAATTTTATTTAGACAATTTGAATTTATTTGTTTTCGCACCAGAGGCGCTCTTTTCATCTTCATGTCGTATTTCCGACTTGGGAGAATCTTGAATGCTATCGATCCGTTGTGTCTTTTAGTATGCTATTTTGTAACTCTTCCCAAGAACGATTTTGTGTTGTGAATATACGTTTTGATTTGTGTTTGTTGTTATCGCTCGTTTCTGGCAGTTTGCAGAATATACTTTGGCGCAAACATGGATCTTGCTGAAGTGGAATTATTGCTTGAGCAGCATATGAAACTTATTCAGAAGTTGGCGGATGCAAAGCCTATGTCTAATATTTAACCAAGCAGTTCAAATCCTACTTCTACCGCACTATCAGTTGATGGTTTCGCAAACAATATCTCCGAGTTTCATTACGATCCGGAATCCAATGTCACGTTTGATATGTGGTTTCGACGTAATGAAGACTTATTCAAATTTGACTTTTTTATTCAAGATGATGCATGAAAGGTCCGATTGCCTCTTCGAAAGTTGGATCCTAGTGAACTAGACAGGTATTGCAACCTAATTCTGTTTCTAAACCCACGCGATCGCTTATTCTCAGACACGTTTCAGTCATTGAGTCAATAATTCCGAGTCAAATTCTCACTATTCAATGTGCGCTATCGATGCTTGAAGCTCACTATGAACGAACATGCTGATTTTCTCACACATGTGAGTATCGCCAACCGAGAAATTGAACACTTCCGGTTGAATTCGCCTACTGAAGACCAATTTAGTGCACTCATTCTCATCTGCAGTCTCCAATAGCAGACGTTCAGTGATATTAGAACACGCTTGCTTTGTCGATTGGATCAATACCCGAAACTAACTCTTAATGATATGGGAAATGAATATCAATCTCTAATCAATCTGCAGCGTGACACTTCGATGATCTAGTGTGGTTTTTCAGATCGTACCAAAGTTCATGTAGTGCAAAAACTACCCAACCCGCATGAATCTGCCCCAGGGACACTTAGTTCATGTCGACAGACAAAAACATATCCACTTGTCCCATGCTGGCTTTCCGGTACATGGCATTATGTTGAAGCTGTCCATACAAACAACATCGGTGCAGCAAGCTTAAAGCCGTGGGTCATAAAGATGGTTTTTTTCAAGAAAAGAACACGAGCAGCTCCAGAGGTACCAGAAAGCCTACGCCTAGATCCAGCACGAATTCATTGAGTCTATTTGAAAGCTGTCAGAACTATACCCCATATGAGAGACAATGTATTGTCATTAATATTAATCTTCGTCCGTTTAGATTACAAGTAGACACGGCATCAGACGTGACCATTCTCTCGCGGAAAATATAAATTGAAAGAATTAGATCACGCACCGTGCGAACGACACAAAAACCTCGTACTGCATGCTGTAACCATCTACGTTTTTTGGTAAAATTAGACTGTAATGTGTCTTTCCAAGATTCGATTTTCACCGAGATTGGTTCGACCAACTGCATTTAGCTGATGTCCAGTTAAGCACCGTGTGCTACCTGATAAAACAACCCATGAACCTGATGCATATACGAAGAAGCTAATGACGGAGTTTTCAACCCTTTTCCAGCCTGTATTGGGTAAATGCACTGCTATGAAAGCAACAAATCGGTTGACACCTGGAGCCAAGCCTGTCTTCCATCCAAAGAGACTTGTGCCGTATACGGCATTATCAAACTTGATGAAGAACTCAATCACCTTCAATTACAGGAAGTCATTGGACCTATTCCTTATTCTGATTGAGCAGCATCCATTGTGGTTATTAGGAAAGCAAATGGCACAAAACGAATATGCGCAGATTTCTCAACAGGTCTTAAAACAGCCCTTTGCGGTCTGAATGAACTCGCAACCGCTTCAAACTATAGATCAATTTCCACCCATGATTTATTATCCTCTACTTAGAGAGCTTATCTCCAGTACTGATTTTAACTTTCTGATTACCAGAATGTTGAGTACGGAACTTCTCAGCAATGTACTCACGAATATATGCCACAGATCGAGCCTATTGCATAATACACGCTGCACGTTTTTATACATGGGACTTAACACCCATCAATTCATGTTAGTGACTTCGCTCAATTTGCAATACTGTTTTTTATATGTCAGGTGTGTTCCCTGGTTTCGGATGGTTGTTTAGCTGAAGTCAGTTCGTGGTTCAAACTATCTTGAAAACTAGAAAATATCTTGAATTACGTGCTAACTCAAGATCTGAGCAAATATGTCCTCGTATGAATGAACCAAATAACCATTGAGAACATATTTGTACAATAAATGTTTACGAATGAATAGGCTGTGAGTCTGCTCAAAGAAATTGTGATTATTAACATCACTAAATGTTAGTAATAGTTGTGATACGAGACATGGACTTCCATAACTACTTGAGAGATTTGCAAACCTATGTGTCTTCAATAAACTGGTCATAGGCGGCACCATATTCCCACATAATCGCATACACAAAGTCATATGGACTTCACCGGATTCCACTACGCAGAACCAAATCGACCATATCTGCATCAATAAAATGTTCTGAAGGACGATGGAGGACATGAGAACCAAGAGAGAAGCTGACAGGATGCAGCTGGACAATCTAGACATTGCAGATGATCTGGCTCATCTATCAATCGCTGAGAAAAGAATGCAGGAGAGAACGACCAATATGTCAGCCGCCTCAGCAGTGGTAGGTGTCAATATACACAAAGGGTAAAGCAAGATTCTCCGATACAACACAGCATGCAGCAATCCAATCACAACTGCCGGAGAAGATTTGGAAGATATAAAAAATCTTACATATTTGAGCAGCATCATTGATGACTACGCTGGATCTGATGCAGATGTGAAGGCGCGGATCGGCAAAGTAAGAGCGGCATATTTACAAAAGTAGAACGTCTGCAACTCAAAACAACTGTCAATCAAAATCAGAGTCAGAATGTTCAAAACAAATATTAAGACACTTCTACTGTATGGGGCAAAATCCTGGAGAACTATCAAAGCCATCATCCAGAAGATACAAGTGTTTATCAACAGTCGTCTACTCAAAATACTTCGGATCCGTTGGCCAGAAAATATTAACAACAACCTACTATGGCAGAGAACAAACCAGACCGCAGAGGAGGAAAAATCAGGAAGAAGCGCTGGAAGTGGATAGGACACGTATTGAGAAAAACACCCATTTGCGTCACAACGCAAGTCAAAAAACACATTACACAGATAATGGAGACAGATATGAAAAGAATGAACGAAAATTGGATAGAACTTAAAAAGAAGGCCCTGGAAAGAGTGGGTTGTAGAATGGTTGTCGACAGCCTATTCTCCATTTTGGAGTAACTGGCATAAGTAGGTAATTAATTGATTAATTAAGTATCACTACACAACTGCTGTACTAGATTAGCCTAAAATAGTCTATGAATTGATAACATTGTAATCAAAACATCTCACTTTAATATTATCATATTACTGTCTATCATCATCATTAGTTTCATAAATACGAATAAATTACAATAAATAAAAAACTATTGGATTCTAATTGTACTGATGATTGCAAGTGACTGATAAGAGTAATCTACACTATTGCATTTTGATCAGTGATCATTTTGAATGTAATACAATATTGACATCGTCGATTGTTTCTAGATAAACAGCTTAATACTACTTAATGAAACAAGAACACCTACTACGAGAAATGTTTTGCCGACAATTCACCCTTTCGCTGACTGCAGACGAATAGAGTTAGATGAGCATCACGAGTTATGAGGACAGGAGTACCCCACCTCACGGTTCAAGTGAAGACTTATGCTTTCTCAGTTTTAGAATCTTCAATTATAGAACAGTTTCTCATTGCTGACATGTGTTGATGTGACTGTATACTGAAAGCTAAATGAAACCACTGATTGAACACGTTGCACTCGAACTTATCGATCTATGAGTCATCAGTCTACACACAAGTGCTTACGAGAGCTGGGTCCCATCTAGTATAAAGTCACACTTGAGCACTGCTGAATAGTCATCAGTTATTATAAAATAGATATCGGATGAAGCTTGGTTTTGAAATATGCTTTAACTGATACCAGTTTGTAATGTAAATAATCTCCAAATTGGATTAAACTGCATGAGTGTTTGGAGTACATTCAATTTCGGTCCATTATAATTGAATTAATTCCACCTGCTAAAATCCTGTTGTTGAATTGACCAACAAGAAGATTATTCAAAGTGATGTGTGAGACAGGAATACAATTATAGTATTTTATACTGATGGTTGAAAATGGTCGATATTTGACCCTTGCTACTTGGCAATCTTCATCAAAGTAAACCTGCAATCTTAAGGACATGGGTGCCGTCTGGACTATTTCACCTGACTTTATCCAAAAGAATTCAGGAACATTATCCAGAGCGGCTATAATGAAGAAGAAACGGCTCAATAAGAAGCTCAATAATCTAACGACTTGTGAACACAGGTCACTCAATGAAGACATACTCTGCGTTCAATATTATCTACAAGGTGAGTAGAAGTCTTCCAAGGATGATTAGACTGCATCCTCTTTGCACTGCCGAAGCATTAGTCATACATGTTGAAAAACCAGAATTGTATGTGCAACAGAGACTGGTACAACCTCTTCTTCTACCAAGGTCTTAAAGTCTAATATTTTTTTCTCTCTTTCTTTTTTATTCTTCTTCCTTTACTGCCATCTGCTTCATCTTCCATCTTCCTCTTAAATCTTCGACCTCAAACTGCCTAATTTTTGTTTTCTCGATTATCCTGATTACATTTCATCTTAATTTCAACATTTTATCTTATCATGCTGAGCTATGCTTTCTCAGTGATAATTTTCCCATCTATCTATTGATGAATACTTTAGCCGTTAGCAATCAAATGAATAATAAACTTTCCTTGTTTGAAAGAAATTTTTTCCAATACCTTTGTTTATTTAACATTACTCTCAACATATCTAACAGACGTTTATTATCAGTACTATTATGGTCATCCTGTAAAAAGCTATATGTACTTGCGATTTTACAGATTTGAAGATGAATTCGCCGAAAAGAGAACACTTCGCTGAAGTAATCTTCCTTACTCCAACACAAACCTCAATATAGCCGTGTTGTACGGATCGGCGACGTGTTTTGCTGATCTGCTACAACCACCATCAACAGATACAGACATTTCTAAACACTCGTCTATACAAGACAATCCAGGCCAGTGAGTACGAGCAGTCAGCATCCACTTATTGTGGCAGAGAACATACAAACTTCTGGTTAGAGAGGAATTCAACAAAGAATTCTGCAGGTTAATTGGACACACATTGTAAGAACCATCAAACTGCGTCAAAAGTCAGGCTGCAAATTGGAATTCCCAAGGCGAAATGAAATGAGGTAGACATAATGAAACGTTGTGCCGGGAACCTGAGGCAGACACCGAAACAATGAATAGCACTTGAAAACGACTGGAAATAAGAGTCCAGTTTTGAAAGTTTCGGAAAATCGTAATCTGAGCTTCATGTTCCACGAGGTGTACAAGATGTGAGCAAATGTATGAGTGTAAGGATGTAATATAAGATGTTGTTGGGTGAGTACATATGTAAGTCAAAAAAAGAAATGAATAGTCGTATAATGTTTATTGTTCATCAGACAAAGTAAATATATTATTCAGATACAAATTTACCTTGATACTACTTTTAGAAATTGTGCGATGTTAGAAATAAAAAGAATAGTGTTTTGATAAATTCCTTTGTATTTGGAAGTAAACAAAGTTTTTCAGTTTAGTTTATTATTTTAAAAGGTCAAGTCACTTCATATTTTCTCTCTTCAGAGAGCACTCACTTCATTAATGAGGTCATTAAGATTTGGAACCATAGTTTATATGGATGGTTAAACATTAATTTAAAAAGTCTAATGTTGGTCAAAAAAAAGAGTGCAACGTGTCAGTTTGTGCTTTATTCATTCATTGACTTTTGCATAGTTTCTTAATTTGAATTACACTGATTGATCTTTTATATGATAAATAATATTCACCACCCTCTTACAACTACATTTGATGGTAGTATATAAGCAGTAGAATAAGTTCTGTAGTTTCAATGAATATGGTCTCTTTAGTTTTGGTACGCGTAGCTTCACTGCTTTTGCTTCTTCATACATCCACACAGAATGGTAAGTCATCAGTATTATTTAAAATGCACTTTTAAAAATACATGCTGAGATATTCACGTCTGTGGTGGTTCCCAGCAAAAAAGCTTATACAAGATATATTAATACACTAGGTTACTAATAATAATAAATCAAAAGAGTTAACAGTGGAAACCCTAGGTGTCTGTGTACGGGTAAAAAAAACCAAGGGTAACAAATTTACAATTATAAATACAAGTGTTGTATTGAGCAATATGATAATAACAATTATTACAGAATGAATGTTACTTGAAAGCTGCTCCCTGGGATGACAACCACAAATAAGTCCACTCGATTTAACGTAGGTTTTTCTGCGACTGATGGCACCAACGTCGTGATTAGGAAGACAGAGGCCAATAGTATTATGTTATAGTGATCCGCGCCAAAATGCCAACGTAGTGTAAGGAGGCCTATAAGGATATTATAATACTATTATAGTCTTCGATCAAAGGCTGTGGCCAATAAAGCAGAAGGGCAGACGACGTGGATAATGTATTATATTTTAATCAGCGCGGTAGTAAAAAGTGTGTTCAATTCTTATCAAAACAGTTATCATCTTTTTTAACATAAGTGATACAGAAAAACAACGGATATTGAATAAAAATTTGGTTACAAAAAATCACGGAATATACGTCACCATACGCCTGATCCACCGTACAAACAGAATCATAACACTGTCATTTTCATTATCGTCACCATCATCACCATCATCATGAGTCTTGAATAACATTTTAAGTTCGATGTAAAACGTGCGCTGTTGACGTGGATTACTGCACTTCGCATACTGTTTGATCATGTTTGTTTGTTTAATAAATTCCTGGTTTATGCCTTTTTCTTGAATGATGCTAAGATAAGTTCTAGACAAACGTATACCGTTTGAATTCATGTGAAAACTCAACCACATGGCAACAATTGATCAGAACATTGATTGAATTGAAATGCTTGTTTCTGTTGAAAGCCATTCGTTGATATTGAATCACTGATGTTCTCCTTAGAAGTATCGATTCTGCCGTATTGTATTGGTAATAATTGTTCACCAGGGCAAACACAATCGCCAACGTTCAGTTAGCAAAAATTTCATTAATTTGCCATTTGAAACCACAAAGTAATCAATATAAATATCATTTCATCTGTTAATGTAATATGTTTATGACAATTGAAATGGCTGATCAAACCATGTGAAACATTATTACCATGAATAAATGGGTTTTATGTTCATCCGTTGACAGATAAACAGTTGCAAGTAATTTACGATGAAGCACCATCGTTTGGACGATTACTTATGCGTAACTCTTATTGAGTAGTGTTTAGAATGTTGACATTGACATATCTGAAGTGATTGGATTCAGTGTACTTGAATATGAACATCAGTTTTTTCAAAATCAACCGAACCACTTATTGTTGTGACAGATCCTGTTTCTTTTTTCAGATGTGGAGAATGGACAACTTGAGAATTTAAGCAATATACTTTCTAAAATAACAGGCAAGTAATGATTGTATTTATTGTTACAGACTATGTATCATATAATCAAACGTGTTCATATAACACACATTGTTACATGCGACTTCATTGAAGAAACATTCGATCCACTCGTTTGTGTCCGAGAAGTTGAATTCGGTACATGTATCATAGTGTTGCTAAAATCATGTCAGCTGATTAATTATTTGCTGAGAAGTGTGTGAGGTCCTGTATTGTGATTCCTATTATATATATTTATCGAAATAGATCGTACTTTTAATGTTACTGATGATTACGTTCACAAGTAAATAATTTGAGTGTATAATAACAAAATTATTATTAAAACAAATTGTTGTTCTGTGTGTGTGTTTAATCTTTAGAACGGATGACAGAGCTCGACAAGCTTATAACAGATTCCGAAGAACGGTTAAAGTCTATGACAAGTAATTCGATTATTCAGTCTTACATGTCATAATCTTTTACACTACTAAACTTAAAGTCACAACAAACTGGACACAACAAGTGTATATTCATGTTCAGCATTTCCAGTTATTTGAACAATGCAACCAATGCAACCTCAAACGTTCATAAGTATATTTAGTTGGAAGGCCATAATAATGCTATGACGTTCAGTCTCTTTGTGAAATGTGATTGCCTCTATGTTTGCAAACTCATGAAATCATTTACGTCATTCAAACTAAGGAGAGAATGTCTTGATTAAAATATGGTTTGTTTATTTGAACCTGCTTGATGGTACTTCTTGAACTTCACAGTGGTTCCATTCATGATAGGCTGTAAGAATTTGACGGGAGTGTGTAAGTGCGTGCGTTTGGCTGAAATGATTAATCAATTGATACAATTCTAAGAAATGGAATTAGTTCACAAATTTCAGTGTTCACAAATGTGGTGGTTGAGGCGTTTGTATACGCACCCACTCTCTCGGTATCACGTTGTTCCTCAACCGACTCGCTCTACATTATCAATTTTATTTTAGATGAAATCAAACGTTCCGAACCAATTGGAATGGGGATTATCGACGAATGTATGTGAAAGAATAATTCAGTTTTTTAATTACATTATTGATTCTAGATATCACATGTGTATATGACATCATGGCAGAAGATGCAGCTATCTACGTTTTATCACGTAAGAGAAATTATTCTCGCCCAGTTGTTTGGTTTAGATTCAGCAATTCGTTATTATTGACTTTCACGTTGATTTTTGGAATCCACTGACCACAAATCGATTTCATGTATGAAAGTGAACGAAGTCCAACGTTTAAAGACTTTGTGTTCACATAATAAGATTTCAACATGACTAATGCTACTAATTCGGCACCCTGTATTTCATCTTTGATAATTCTGACAAAAGACAACAATTTATCTCTGACAAGAAGTACAGACATAACACTATAATAAAATAGCTTCTTATTTCTATTTACCAAAGAGAATGTGTATGTATTCGAGTATTTGGAGTAAACTATTGTGGTGTATGCTATTTATATCGACATTAGTAGTATCAGAATAGAATGTTTGGTAGCGAAAGATTGAAAAGATGAAGAAGGGAAGAACGAGAACAGAAAGCGATTAGTGCAGAAGTGCAGGAACAATGAAATCTGAGACAATTAATGAATATATTGTAAATGGAATATTAGAGTATGGTTTCCTAATTTACCAATTAACTGTGTAATATTGTGCCAAATATTATAGATTGTCTCCATTTGTTTTCTCCTTCACCACACTATGTCCTCTATACATAGTAATAGTTTCTACGATCTATATATATTTTTAAAAAAATAAAACTTTCATGTCAAAGCCGGAAAACCGGGGTGTTTGAGAAGATTAATTTTATCTTGTCTGCCAATGGAAACTTTATTTGTCACACTGCCCCGAAATAACCTGGTACGGCTGACAGTGGGAGAGTCAACTCTTCCTCTCCAAATTCTCTCACATGAACACGTGAATACAACCACTGTTAATGAAGTCCTACTCACTGCCTTCTCACAGCAAGGATGTTGATTAGGAAATTCGGAGAACGAAAAGCGAATGTCCGGCGGTTTAACCATGTCGGTGGATATCGAGGAACTACCTAGCAAAGTTGGAAAATCTTGATTCCAAACGTATGGTGCACATGTACTTCAGGATCGTGAAGGAAACAAATGGCGCATGAACCTATTGTTGGTTACCGGCCACCACAGGACTGCATCTCTTTACGCTACTCCACTTCCTTATGGATTAGAACTCTAGGTCAAAAACTCCGGATATGGCCCTCTAAAAAAACCACCTGCTTCGATCTGCAGACCCGAGCAGTAACACAGCCCTCACACAAATTGAATGAGATTAATATTTGCACACGTGACCGAAGGTCCTGGGTTCGAATCCCGCAAGCACGATCATGAATGTACAATGCTGAAGGGTCTCAAACAAGAAAATATTGTCCTTCGGTTGCTTTCAGGTTTTCAATTCTGGTCTAATATCAATCAATTCATGATTTCAATGAAGAACACTTTATTGACTTTGGGTGATTAGACTCAAATAACAAGATGCTTTAACATGGTATCAACGACTACTCAGTAACAGAAGACTAGAAACCTTCCTGCGTTAAAACAGATTAATAATAACCCCCAAATAGTTCAGTATTAGCATCTCCAATTGTCAAACTAGCTGATTCATATTCAGATTATACATCAACTATAAGTTTTCACAAGATAACTGATACATTTATCTGACAAGTGTATCAGTTAAACAGAATGCACATACTGATTGCTTAAATCCAACAAACACAAGAACCTCATCAGATTAAGAAAATATTCTACTTTAACAAATTAATGGAAATATTGGTAGTAATCGTAGTACCATTATTACTCTTTTCATTAGTATTATAATTCTCATCATCGAACAAATCATAATCATCATCATCGTCATCCAAATCATCATCCAAAGCAGCATCATCATCATCATTAAAAATTACTTGTCAAATAGCGTATTCACAATTGCTGGTGGAAAACTTATTGTTACATGTAATAAAGAAGCTATTGCTTGTGATCCAATAAAATAATAAACTATAGATACACGTTTACCATTTCCTTTTGTTTGTAATATCCCACCAAGTAGAATACAATTAGTTAACCATGTTAATATAATTAATACAATACATAAACACAATACAGTTAAATTACTTGATTGTAATTGACAATTATTCGAATCAATAGTTGTACGAATCATACGAGTTAATTCATGACTTTCATTCATTATTCATTACTTGTCTATTTTGTATCATTAAGAATAGATAGAGTTATTGATGTCAATTAATGGAACACTGTTCAGTGAAGTCATTTAAGCTATCGTTTGCAATTGTTCTACTGTGTACTACTACATATGACCATAGGACATTAGATGTTACGTGTAGATAGTTTATTTTCAAGTGAATAATAACTATCAGTGAAAGGACTATAGAATGATGCAACACAGCAACTACTTGACATTCGAATCATTACTTTGATTATTATTATTTTCTCTTTCTTCCAACTACTCAATATTAATTTCGAATCGATACTTCATTATTATGTAATGTGTCTACTGGATGAGTATTATTTCATTATTGTAAATCAGATATAGAGCAGTGATGAAAGAAAAAAAGACTAATTGAAAAGAAATCTCTTCATTCGATTCATTCCTTCATCATTTACCAAATATCAAAATGGGAATGTTCATTATGGAGATTATTATTACTATTTTGTTGTTGTTGTTGATGTTGTTCTCTTGATTGAGATCATAAATGGATCAATCAATCTTAGATTATCAATAAAAACCTGGTAATATTGAACAACAGATGAATAACTATTCGAAATGTATTTCATTTATATGATATTAAAGAAAATGTACGGAATTCTTTTTGTTCTATTCTGATTGGCTGATTTGATAGAACAGAACGTTTTAAACTTCTATCTTGATTGGTTTGTTCGATACAACAGGATATTTTTCATTTATTCTATTCTGATTGGTTGATTCGATATTGATGAAATATTAAAACAAAATGGATTACATAATATATGTAAATGAAATTCTCAATTCACATAATCGGTTCACTACAGATTCTTTCATATGAATGAAGGGTTTAATAAGATTCATTTCAGTACATTCGGCATTGTTGTTTATTCGGATCTTCCCATGAGATCTGATTAACACTTGCTTGTGCAACGAGGTGAAGTTTATATTTACTTGGTATTGTTTGGCTTGTATCATCCCATTCAGGTTTAAGAATGCAATGGATCAGACTCTTTTTTAATAGTATATGTAAATACTGTGCGTATTGCCTATTATTATTTAGATAGTGAAAGTAACTTCTGTTTGATAACAAGGACAGTTTGAAAACTGACAGAAGTTAATAAAAAAATAATCTTTCCATTTAGTGGTCAATTATAATTTTTCGTTCTTTAGAAAATTTGTAGATCATGGATTCATTTTTTCCTATGATTTTCTCTGTACATAGCTATAGAGGCTTGAACTAAGCTGTAACAGCGTTTATGTTTTATCTCACTGTCTATTTTATTAGTCATCAAACTGATCAATCACATTCAGGTTGAATGAAATAATCGATTACAAATGTTATACTCCTTACTACACTTTGATAAGCAGCTAAGTTATATGCCTAATTTGCTCGATAGTCAGTTTTTAAATTACTTAAATCTAGACTTAGGAGCTGATATTAAGTGCATAGGGGTTGTGGTGTGTTATTAAAACAAATTTAGCGATTGGCGTTTGTTCCCACATTTTTTTAAGATGAGTTCCAAGTAATATGAAACTTGAATAATTTATGACTTCCTCCTGTGAGAGTCGGATAGCATGACATTCGATAAAGTTGTTAGTGACGTTAGTTCACCAGAACTCACTTGGAAAACGACTAAGTCTTGTAATTTCATTTAGAAAATTTTCATTTATTTGTTATCACTCAAAAAGCGTGCTTTTCACCTTAATGTCGTGTTTTCTACGAGGGAGAATCTTGAATGCAATCGATCCGTCTTTTACTATGCTATTTTGTAACCCTTCTCAAGAACGATTTTGTCTTGTAAATATACGTTTTGATTTGTGTTTGTTGTTATCGCTCGTTTCTGACAGTTTGAAAAATATAATTCCCCATAATAAGCTTGGAATTCTTCCTTTAGTTAGAGAGGCTGAGACGGATTGAATGGCTAGCTTATTGGTTTTGGTCACCGAGTATTTGTTCCGTTCGCGGTCTAAATGAACTCGCAAACGTTTCAAACTATTCATTCATTTCCACCCATGATTTATCATCCTCTACCTAGAGAGCATATATCAGGGACTGATTTCAACATTCTGATTACCAAAATGTTGAGCACGTGATGAATGTTTGGTCTGAGTGCGGAACTCCTCAGCAACGTACTCACGGTGGTATGCCACAGATCGAGCCTATTGCATAATACACATTGAAGTTTTTATACATGGGACTTAACACCCATCAATTCATGTTAGTGACTTCGCTCAATTTGCAATATTGCTTTTCATCTGTCAGGTGTAATTCCTGGTTTCTAATGGTTGTTTAGCTAAAATCAGTTCGTGGTTTGAACTATCTTGAAAAATAGAAAATATCTTGATTTTCGTACTAACTCAAGATCTGAGCAGATATGTCCTCGTATGGATGAACCAAATAACCATTGAGAACATTTTGGTACAATAAATGTTTACGAATGAATAGGCTGTGAGTCTGCTCAAAGAAATTGTGATTATTAACATCACTAAATGTTAGTAATAGTTGTGATACGAGACATGGACTTCCATAACTACTTGAGAGATTTGCAAACCTATGTGCTTTCAATAAACTGGTCACTTGCCGCACCATATTCCCACATAATCGCATACACAAATCCATATGGACTTCACCGGATTCCACCACGCAGAACCAAATCGACCATATCTGCATCAATAAAATGTTCTGAAGGACAATGGAGGACGTGAGAACCAAGAGAGAAGCTGATATAGCATCAGATCAATATAGTCCACAACAATAAGTTCCAGGCCTTTCATGATCTACTCAATGGAGAGGGACGAAAAAGGCAATCACTTCAACATGTCATGAGGTTCTCGGCCACAAGAGGCACCACCACAAGGAACGGGTCACTGTTGATCCACTGGATATGATTCAAGAAAGGTGGAACATGAGGACAGCAATCAATACCAGCCGAACAAGAGCAGAGAAAGTCAAGGAACGGGCTGGATACACGGAAGTAGACAAGCGAGTGAATAGGAGCATCAGAACTGACAAACGCAAACATGTGCAAGATTAAGCAAAAATGGCGGAATTTTTATGATGGACTTAACTGCAAAATCGTGTGTGGAGGACAGTTGACAGACTTGCTCGAAGTAAAAACAGGTGTCAGTCAAGGTTGCTTACTCTCAATCTTTCTTTTTCTCCTGTCGATCGACTGGATCATGAGGATGTCAACTTCTGAAGGGAAGCATGGGATACAGTGGACGGACAGGATGCATATGGACAATCTAGACATTGCAGATGATCTGTCTCATCTATCACACGCTCAGCAACAAATGCGAAGGAGAACGACCAATATATCAGCAGCCTCAGCAGTAGTGGGTCTCAACATACACAAAGGGAAAAGCAAGATTCTCCGATACAACACAGCATGCAGCAATCCAATCACAATTTCCGGAAAATATTCGGAAGATATAAAAAAACCTTACATATTTGAGCAGCATCATTGATGACTACGCTGGATCTGATGCAGATGTGAAGGCGCGGATCGGCAAATTAAGAGCAGCATATTCACAACTGAAGAACATCTGCAACTCAAAACAACTGTCAATCAAAACCAGAGTCAGAATTTTTAATACAAATGTCAAGACAGCTCTACTCTATGGGGCGGAAACCTGAAGAACTACGAAAGCCATCATCCAGAAGATACAAGTGCTTATTAACTGTTATCTACACAAAATACTTTGGATCCGTTAGCCAGACACTATTAGCAACAACCTACTATGGCAGAGAACAAACCAGACCGCAGATGAGGAAAAATCAGGAAGAAGCGCTGGAAGTGGGCAGGACATATATTGAGGAAAACACCCAACTGTGTCACAACGCAAGCCAAAAAACACATTACACAGATAATGGAGACAGATATGAGAAGAATAAACGAAAATTGGATAGAACCATAAAGGAAGGCCCTGGACAGAGTGGGTTGTAGAATGGTTGTCGACAGCCTATTCTCCATTTTGGAGTAACTGGCATAAGTAGGTAATTAATTGATTAATTAAGTATCACTACACAACTGCTGTACTAGATTAGCCTAGAATAGTCTATGAATTGATAACATTGTAATCAAAATTTTCATTTACTTACGAACAAAACATCTCACTTTAATATTATCATATTACTCTCTATCATCATCAGTAGTTTCACAAATACGAATAAATTACAATAAATAAAAACTATTGGATACTAATTGTACTGATGATTGCATGTGACTGCTAAGAATATTCTGCATCATTGCACATTGATCAGCGTTCATTTCTGATAAAGTAAAATATTTAGGTGGTCGATTGTTTGTAGATAAACAGCTTAATACTACTTAATGAAACAAGAACACCTACTACGAGAAATGTTTTGCCCAAAATTCAGCCTTTCGCTGACTGCAGACGAATAGAGTTAGATGAGCATCACGAGTTATGAGCATAGAAGTACCCCACCTCAGGGTTCCAGGGAAGCCTTATGCTTTCTCGGTTTTAGACTCTGCAAATATGGAACAGTTTCCCGTTATTGACATTTGTTGATGGTCACTGTATACTGAAATCTAAATGAAACCACTAATTGAACACGTTCCACTCAAACTTACCGGTCTATACTTCATCAGTCTACACACAAGTGCTTACGATAGCTGAGTTCCATCTAGTATAATGTCATACTTGAGCACTGCTGAACAGTCATCAGTTAATACAAAACAGACATCGAATGAAGCTTGGTTTTGAAATATGCTTTAACTGACACCAGTTTGTAATGTAAATAATCTCTAAATTGGATTAAACTGCATGAGTGTTTCCAGTACATTCAACTTTGGTCCTTTATAATTGAATATCTTCCATCTGTGTGAGACAGAATGACAATGATAGTATTTTATGCTGATGGTTGTAAATGGTCGCATTTGACCCTTGCTTTTTGGCAATCTTCATCAAAGTAAACCTGGAATCTTAAGGAAATTGGTGCCCTCTGGACTATTTTACCTGACTTCATTCAAAAGAATTCAAGAACTTTATCCGGCGTGGCTATAATGAGGAGGAAACCGCTCAATAAGAAGCTCAATAATCGGGCATCTATTGAACACGGGTCACTAAATGAAGACATAGTTTGCGTTCAAAATCAATTAAAAGGTAAACAGAACCTAAGCCATTACCAAACAAATGACTAACAAACTTTCCTTGTTTAAAAGAAATTGTTTTCCAATACCTTTGTTCATTTAACCTTACTGTCAACATGTCTAACAGACGTTTATAATCAGTACTATTATTATCATCCTGTAAGAAAGCTATAAATACTTGCGATTTTACAGATTTGAAAATGAATTCGTCGAAAAGAGGACACTTCGCTGAACTAATCTTCCTTACTCCAACACAAACCTCGATATAGCCGTTTTGTACGGATCAGCAACGTGTTTTGCTGATCTGCTACAACCACCATCAACACATAGGAACATTTCTAAACACTCGTCTATACAAGACAATCCAGACCGGTGGATACGAGCAGTCAGCATCCACCTATTGTGGCAGAGAACATACAAACTTCTGGTTGGAGAGGAATTCAACAAAGAATTCTGCAGGTTAATTGGACACACATTGTGAAAATCATTAAACTGTGTCAACAGTGAACTTACGAATTAAAATCCTCAGGAAAGTATGAAATGATTTGGACATAAAAAAACGTTGTGTCGGGTATCTGAGGCAAACATCGAAACAATGAATAGCACTTGACAGCAACTGGAAAGAAGGGTTCAGGATTTTATGTTTCGGAAAATCGTAGTCTGAGCCCCATGTTTCACGATGTGTAGAAGATGAGAGTAATTATATGAGTATAAAGATGTAATTAAACAAGTTGTCGGATGAGTAGACACGCAAGTTACAAAAGAAATAAATAATCCTTTAATGTTGATTGTTCATCAAACAAAAATACATATAATATTGAAGTACATAGTATGTCTGAATATTATTTGTAGAGATCGTCCGATCATAGAAATAAAAAGCATAGTGTATTGATAAAATTCTTTTGTACTAAACAGTGAAGAAATATTTTCAGTTTATTTGTCTCACTTTGAAATGTTGTCTGACCTCAAATTTTCTCTTCTCAGAAAACACAGACTTCATTATTTCAGAGATGCTGATGTCGGTCAAATATGATAGCAACGTGTCTGTTTGTGCTTTATTCATTAACTGAAGTTTGGATTATTCCGAAATTTCAATTAATTTGTTTGATCTTTTATATGGTAAATAATATTCACATTACCTTCCTTCTTCATTTCATCATGATATATAAGCAGAAGAATAAATTCTGTAGTTTCAGTGAACATGGTCTCTTCAGTTTTGTTACACGTAGCTTCGCTGCTCTTGCTTCTTCAAACATCCACACAGTCTGGTAAGTTATCAGTATTATATAAAATGCACTTTTACAAATACATGCTGTGATATTCACGTCTGATCCACCGTACAAACGGAATCATAACACCATCATTTTTTCATCATCACCCTCATCATGAGTCTTGAATAATGTCATAAGTTTGATGTAAACCGTGTGCTGTTAACGTGGATTTTGCACTTCGAATACCGCTTGATCATGTTTGCTTGTTCAATAAATTCCTGATTTTTGCCTATGTTCTAAATGATGCTAAGATAAGTTCTAGACAAATTTATACTGTTTGAATTCATTGTGATGACTCAACCACATGACAACAATTGATCAGAACATTGATTGAATCGAAATACTTGTTTCTGTTGAAAACTGTTGTTTGGTATTAAATCACCGATCTTCTCCTCACAAGTATCAATTCTGGTGTGAAACATTATTACAATGCATAAGTTGATGTTCAGTTCTTCGGTTGACTGATAAGTGGTTGAACTGGTTTATGATGAATCTGTGGTGTCACTTCATTTTACTGAACTTTCTTCCCGTCGCTTCGTTCGTCTGATTATCTCTCCACATCAATGATTGTACAAAATATATGAATTTGAAATCCATTCTCATATTTCACTTATTCAATTGCGTTATTCCTTAATGTCATTTAAGTCGATGAAATATACGAGCATTGCTGACATATAAATTTCGAAAGCTATCAAAAATACGATATAACTGAGGTCAGATCGCAGTTCAATTAAGTGGTGACTCCGTCGACTACATCTTGCGGTCTAATCGATGTCAAAGTGACGAGCCACAGATAACTACTCGTTTCCATTATGGTTCATGAGTAACCCTTATTCTGTAATGCTTTGAATCTTGACAATCACATATTTGTTGTGATCTGGTTCACTGCACTGTTTTTATATATGAACGTCAGTTCTCGAAAATCAATTGGACTACTTATTGTTGTGACAAATCCTGTTTCTTTTTTTAGATGTCGAATCAAAGCATCCCAAGAATCTTATTCAGATAATTTTTGATCTGTATGTTGAGGACTTAAAAGCAAGGATTTCTGAAGTAAAACGTAAGTAACGGTTTTTTGAATTTTACAAACTATTTATCATATGAGCAAACGTGTTCATATAACACACGTTCTATAGTACTATTTAAATAAAGTGAAGCGTGACCCACTCATTTGTGCCCGAGGACTTGAATTTCATACACGTATAATAGTGTTTCTGAAATCATATCAGCTCATTCTTTTTTTGCTGAGAACTGTATGGTGTTCTGTTATTTAACGACTTTAAAATATATATATTGAAATAAAATCATTTTGTTTACAATGTTATTGACGGAGGTTTTTACAAGTAAATGATTTGAATGCCCAGTAACAAACGTAATAATAAAACACATTGCCGTGCGGGTTTTTAATCTCTAGATCGGATGGAAAGTATGTTTCGATCTATCAGAGACTGCGACAGCAAAATAACAACTCTGAAAGGTAATTTGATTATTCAGTCTTATATGACATAATCGTTTACACTATTGAATTTAAAGTCAAAACGAACTACACAAAACGAGTGCATATCCGTGTTCAGTATTTCCAGTCGTTTAAGCAATCCAACTATTTTCAAACCTAAGCATTTATATATGTGATCAATTGAAAAGCCAAACTAATTCTATCACGTTTGGTTTCTCTGTGAAAATTATTTGGTTATCTGTTTGTACACTCATGGAATTATTGACACTGCTCAAACAAAGAAGAGAATATCCAGATCAAAATATGGGTTGTTTATTTGAACCTGCTTGGTGGTACTTCTTGAATTTCACAGTGGTTCCTTTCATGATAGGCTGCAAATTTTTGATGAGAGAGTGCAAGTGTATGCGGTCGGCTGACATGATTTTTCAATTGATGCACATCTAAGAAATGGAATTAGTTCACACATTTGGGTGTTTGCAAAAGTGCTGCTGGAGACAATTTTCCATTCACCCACTCTCTTGATAACTATGATCAATATAGTAAGTTAAAAATAGAAAATTTCTGTGTGAATATAGTAACATCTGTAGGGCCTGAGGAAATTCGTGATATTGTTGATGTTCCACTTCCTCTTACCTGATGAACAAAAAACTACTAATCCCGCTTGTCAGTATTCTCCGTTAATACGACTGGTAGAATGTGTGATTGATGTCGTCATATCAAATATCATTTATGTTATCTCTGTTAAATCACATTATAAATAATTCAAACATAGTACAATACTATTTTTGAAATGTAACTAAGTCACCTTTTAATTCAAGCGAGTTGTCCAAGATAACTTTGTCTATTTTAGATGAAATCAGAAAGTTAGATCCAAATGGAATAGAGAAAATTGATCAGTGTATGTCAGAAAATAATCGAGTTCCCTAACTTCATTAATGATTCTAGATATTGGATGTAGAAACAACTATTCGACCGGTGATGCAGCCATTCATGCTTCGTCCCGTAAGAGAAATTATTGCCATCCAGTGTTTTGATTTTCATCTAGCATTTCATTATTAATGACTTCAGTGTTAAACTATTGAACTCGCTCAACACAAATCAATCTCATGTGTGAAAGCGAACGAAGTCCAACTTTCGACGATTTTATTCTAAAATAATAGGATTACAGCATAACTAATGCCACTAATTATGCACCCTGTAGTTTGTCTTTGATAATTCTGACGAAATACTGCAATTTCTCTCTGACAGTAAGTACAGGCATAACACTACATAAAATAGTATCTTAGAATTAGAGGTTGCTGAAGTTTCATCAGTTAGTGAGCAGTTTACACTGAAGTAATTAACCTCGATGTGTGCGCATATTATTTCCAGTCATATACCCCAAACCATCCACCAATTTGATATGTGGTTGCTTTGTTGTACCAAAACTGGTGTGCTTAAGCTAGTGTAAGTTTTATTCTGACACTGTGACCAAACATGCCGTAGAATTAGTCATCTCTTAAGAAGAGTGTAACGAGATACCTTTTGTCAGGGATTCAACTCTATCGTCCAACAACGCAACTTAAAGAGCGATGCGCACTTGTCTCAGAAAACTGAAGACCCTCATCAGAAGTTGTTATCAACGCCGATAAATAATGATTCTAGAACATCCAGATATCAAGTGAAAATCAATACTTTTGACCAGTAAAACGATATCAATTGGTTATTTGAGGTTTTCACCCTACTTCTTTCAAGGACCCGAAATAATTTCCAGAGTTTAACTATCGGCCCATATGTTCATGTTAAATCAGTTAGCAATATATTCATTCGTTCATCAAACCACATTCACTTGTCTCTATACCAGATATAACGTATTCATTAATATCCACATTTAAAAGAAATTAATTTGTAATCTGATTTTGATGCTTTTCATAGTTATTCAGAATATAAGGAAAGATCACAAAAAATGGTATCGTAAGTAATTTATTAACCGAACTGTTCTCCACATTCGGAGCACATTGACATATTTTGAAGAGTGTTTCACTTTTCATCATGAAGTGAACGGACAAATATGTTACACCGTTTCATGCAATTTCGAGAAATTCCGTATACAGTACATTCTTCGAAATGAATGATGCTGTACATTTAATTTTACATACATAGTATAAGTTGTCCAACATTCATGGATTCATGTTGTCAATACAAAACCTATCTCCATAACACTACAATGGTATTTAGTATTTGTCTACCAACGAAATCCAAGACTTCGATTTTATCATACTTAAGACTAGTCGAATGGATACATGTCGATCTCAATTTTAATGTTTACACTGATTTTCAAATCTAGACATTCTCGCTTTAAACCAACATTTTAAAAGGAACTCTGTTACATTCTGAATGAGAACAACAACACTTGAGGAAAATGCGTTAAACTGACGATCTCGAACTGAATGCGATATGGTTCATGAGTTTCACATATTTCAACATATCAGATATATCAAAATCTCAGAAAGCAAATGTGACAACAGTGGCTCATCAAATTCAGTTCTGAATACTGTCCACGGAGTGCTACAACACATTATTATTTTCCATTCAAATGTTGTAATTCTGTATCATGTTGTGGCTTCATATTTGTTCAATTTCTCCAATTCTATATAGCGTATGTTTACTTGAATTCATCGAAACTGGATGCATGTTTTGAGGAAATTGATGAATATTATGAAAGTAAGTCGAAATATTGAATGGCATGTAGTTCATTCCTATCCATCTCAAATATTTGAACACTTATTATTATTTCATCGGATCTAATCCATGTTGTTTGCCCATCAATAACTACGTTTGTTTGATAAGTTACAAATTGAAACACGGTATAAATGACTGCCGGTCAACAGTTCAATGAATATAGTTTTATTAATTTTTTCACAGCCTCGCATGCGTCTATCAAGTATATAAGGCTGTTCGTCTAGTTCACAACAAGTAGTGCTTTTGTGTAAGCATTTAGGCATTATTGCCGCATAAACTTTGGGTATGTGATTTTAACGAAAGAAAATAATTCCACATTTGCTCTTCCTAGCTTCTACTGCATACATGTTATTTCCATATCATCTTTGCTAATTGCAGTACGCAAAATCCAGTGTTTAGTTAACATCGATCGTTTGGCTGAGACTACATGAATATCCTGAGCATTTTCAATTATTTAAGTGTCATCATCATCTCTAATCAATTGTTTGCCGAAATCTGTGTAGGTTCTATGCAACGTACGTACATCACGTCGAAATATGTAGCCGAAGTTTTAGTAGGGCATCTTAAATTTACAATGGGAGTTTGAGATGTAAAATCCAAAATTGGAATTTATTCAGTTTGTGTGTATTGATTATTTAAATATTCCATTAATGTTTGAGACTACAACTGCTCAGTCTGTTTTGTCATATGTACGTTCTAGACGGATTGCTTCGATATTGTCACCAAGTCACAAGTGATTTTAACAGAGGTGGATGGTGGCTAACAGAATTCAAAAGTAAACAATAAATCTAGGATTTAGTGATATCCAATTGAGAAGTCTTGCATCCATCTATTTGACACCATACATCTCTGCTCATAACTCACTTTCCCTAGATCAGCATGGTTTCTGGTAAAAATGAATTCACCATCCAGATTGAATATTATTCTGGTAAGACGAACAGTCTTTTATTGTTTCTTTTATCATCTTATTAGAAATTAAGTCTGATCACAGTGAAACAATTTGTAATGATCTGAAACCATATCATACGGAAGGTAATTTTACTAAATTTTTCTCTCACAATATCAATGAATATGACAGACAAAACTTGACATTCCTTACTGAAATTCATACTCACCACTACATTTTATTTATCTACGATTGTGTGTTCTAGAACATCTAATTGTTTTTTTCTTCAGTACACTGAACTGATGTTCCCTTAATCATAAACTCACAGAACCGTCGATGTCGTTTTCGTGACTAAGTGAAAATAGCTAGTTATAGAAATGAGACAAAAGCCACATCAACTTGGAAGCATTGCAATTTGAAACAAATAAAAACGGATGTAGTATTTATAAAAGAATCATTTCATGTTACAACATAAATCGAGTCAACGGAATGAAATGTGAAATCACTATTTTCACTCGATACTTCAGACTCCAACACTGACAGTTGAGTGAGAATATGGAGAAGTTTGAAAGAGATCAACGCGAATGTTTAATATTCTTTGTTTGTCCATTTATTATTTATATTCGATGGTTTACATTACTTTGATGCTCAGAACACGTTGAATGATATCTCGAAATAAACAATATTACTGGATGATTTCCTAACCGAAATTATGTTGTTTCAGTTATAGAAGAAATAGACCAGTTGATTCGTTGGAAATACAGTGATGTTGGAGATATGAATGTCGAATACTGTGAGGAAAACCATTAGAATATTTTCATTGATTTACAAGGTAGCCTTATCAGGTTTTCATGTAATTGACTAGATGATGAATATCCACTAACTGTAGTACTATATGTAATTTCTGTGAAAGCTTCAATCTGGTGGTTGAATGGATGAAGGTAGTCACCAAGACACGGATGCCACAAATAAAATTAAACAGTTTATTGATACCTTTCTGAATTCGAACATTGTTACACAACAGATCCACCACATTTGTGATAATTCTCAATTCGAATAGCATGTTGAGGATTATGAGATCGTACTTCACATTGCAGACTAATTCGGTAGCACAAGTTAGCATGTATTTGAACAAACATCACTTCCACATGAATATGGTTGAATGAGAACAACGTATAGCACAATCGCCCAGGCATGCAATTTATGTGACATAAACACAAAACAACCACCAATTTATTTTCTTAGTCTTCTCATCAATGATGAGATCGATGTTGAAGTAACTAAACACTCAGTTATATAATGATTTATTTCATTATCTCAAATTTTAGTTAAGAGTAGATTTCTGTCGCAAGCACTCGAAGTGGTCAGTAAGTAACTCATTGAATATTATTTACTGACACATTATATGAAACAATATTTCATGGAAACATCTTGTACGAAGACCACATACTGTGTGCTTAGATAATGAATGTGTGCGAATCAGAGTTGCAAAATACTTCAATTCAGTTCATTAGATTCATTTAATGATTCCTTTTGAATTGAAATATCTATTCAAATAGATGTTCCAGATACAATCCATTGAACGTTAGATTTGAATAAGTGTTAACAAATCTACTTGACACTTGAACACACGGTGATTTTCTGATCCATATCTTCAGGGTGATCTTTATCATGTTTGAAAAAATGAATACATACATAATAATCATGATCTATCAGACAGATTTACTTTCGTCAAGTCGTTCATTTCAAATATTCACTTGTATGATCTATCATTTTACTAATTATTCGTTTGTTTCTGTTTGAACTGCAGGTAACAATGAAAAGTAAATGAATATGAATTTGGTAGTGATGATCTGAACTTCAATCATTTTTCATTTACACATATGCTGTGACAATTAACTTACTGTCAAAATAACACCTTACAAATTCTTTCATTCAATAATAATATTAACCGTTTATACCAATTAATTTTTATTTGTTCATGATCAAAACATTCGTGTAGAAAAGGATTGTATTATCTGAAACCAAATGACAGTAAATCGATGTGTCAATTCCAACATTATTTGCTCACAATAAGAATTAAACTAATGTTTGATGAGAATGAAAATAGTGTAGTATAAAACCGATAGATGACGGTCATTAATAAAAATAACAACTGATATTTGTAAATCGTGACAATGTCTGCAATCTACTCATCTCATTCGACATTCTGAAACTGACTATTCCAACTGAAGCTAATGTATAAATACGAACTACTCCGTATCTATTCACCATGTACTTATCAATATAAGTCATTTGCTAGAATTAAAACAAAGCTTCACTCAATATCAAAATTAAAACTAAGACTCGAACACAGTGTTGCTCACGTTAAATGACTAACATCTCATCCACTGCTACGTTCGAGGGTTAAGCACCGGCTAATGCAGCGAATATCAGCAACACAACAAAGAGACAAACCATGCATTTTCACTTTGCCGCGGCCTAAATAACTAAACCGAGAGGACCAGATTTAGCATGAAAAACATACCTTCCACAAGCAGTCTGCAAGAACGAACGAAATAGAAATAAACTCATGCGTATATATGTAAAATAATAGTTTTCTTTGAAATGTGTCACAACATAGCAAACTACATGCGTGATCAAACCAAAGACATTCACGGTCCTCCCACATTCGGAACATAAACTGAAGGTAAAAATGGGCATATATTCGAAATGAAAATCGGAAGCAAGAACATACGCAACTGTATTGCAAAATTGAGAATTTCAGGAGGTGTTCTAGTTGTAGCAGCAGTTAGCGATAACCGGAGGAATCCTTCAAATTCGCACGGTGATCTACATTTTCGAGCTTTATCGCCAAATGTTTGATGATAAAAACAGTTGTAGGAGCTAAATGTATCGTAGAACATGTTCGTCTTTTGTCTCTTTATATTTTTCGCGACACCGATTTTCGTCTGTCGTTATGATCTAATTTCGTCAGTTGTGGCATATAACATTCGTATTCTTTTGTAACTCATCAATTGTTTCATCTGCTGCGGTGTTATACCTGGACATGACGAACCGAATTTGTGAGAGGCCCATTGTGTCATTATCTAATAATACGCCAATGTAATGTAAATGTAACAAAGAGGAGTGGGCCGATTAAACAGTGACAGCAGCAAAGGCTGCAAACTATAACATAGAACGGACTTACTAAATTGCCACCAATAAATCGATTATTTGTGAAATATCGTTACTTATTATGAATATTATCGTTACGTTCAATAATATTTGTGAGATAATACATGTGCGATTAAAGTAGTGATATAATAAATCCACAACAATGATTATAATCCAAACGATAATTCAAATTAATACAGAGCGCGTTGAATTTTCAAAATGAGATTATGTTGTCAAAACTTGTGTTCGTGTTCTCACTTTGAGATTAGTAATTCCCTAATGGCTTTGCTTTGTCAATCGATCAACTTTATAACCGTTATAACATAAATCTCCTCTGTGTTAAATATCAGAAGACAAAGAGAAGCTGCAGCTACAGCTTATTAGTGGATAGCGCAGAGCACAAATCCATACGTACATCAAGTGAATTTGAATTGGGGAAGTGAATAAGCATACGCGAGCGCATACATGGGCAAATCTACAATCAAATTGCATTAAGATGCAGCAAGGCAAAGCAAAGCAAAGAAGGAGTAGTAATAGGATTTCAGCACCTATGTACAAGAAAGGGAGAATGAATCATCGAGTGATATTTAGACAATTAACATTTTAGCTAGTTTGTTTTGTGATCTTTCGGTCATAACCGTACATGGCATTATGCGAATTGTTTCTGTTCAAATAAAATCGTATGTTAAATAAGTTATTAAAATGGCTTATTCAGAAATGACTTTTATCAAAATTGGTTGTAGGAAAGTTGCTACAACACAAACGTAATGTAAAAATGTGTGCTTCTGGTATGAAAATAAGAAATGAGAATTCGCGAAGCTGAATAAGAATGTCGCCAAGCGACTTCCGGACATCTGGCATCCTCTAGATCCACTGAGCAACTAAGTTCAGTAACCCACCGTTTCGCTTCACTATTTCAGTTTTTATATCACTGTCAGCTATGCTTTTGATTAACCAGTTCTTGATCGTAGAGCTTGAATGATTATCAGTGTTAGTTAACAAACCGGCATTCCGTAAGCGCTGCCTTCATATGGTCATCATGTCATAATTATTGGATTGTTCATACACATCGAACAAGTTGCTGGCTAACTGAAGTAAATGCTTCAGTAGATAACATGTTTTTTGGCTGAAGTAAATGATACCACATTTGAGTTTCGGTGTGGAAATCAAAACTGACGTAGTATCTTTTAGTTGACGAATACTGAATAGGATGTGACATGAACGCTGGATTCCACAACTAGCATCAATCTATCAAATATTAATAACTGATGACACAATGATTAGATCAATGTAAATCACACTACATGAACATAATCTAAATAAGACTGATCGAAATTCACTCCCTAAATTCGAAAACAAGATAAAACGAACACATTCTTGCCATAACAAAATAAATGTTATGGATTTCGGATGTCACATGCACCGAAATCGACTACTATCTATGTTCTCCTTTACATTCGTTAAACCTTATCCCTGTTTATTACAAATTGTTGTCTTCTGGCTCTCTGATATTAGGTGAATGATCTTGTCAATCTTGATTGGGATTAGATGCGCGGATGGAACGAATCAATGCTGTTGTAATCTACTGAGTAATTGTGATAATTCTTATTTGGAATTCGAATACAAGCATAATTGTGAGATTGAGGAAGAATGTAAATGACAACTGATATATGATACAAAGATGAACTAGATATTGTGTCGTTTCTAGAATACACTCCCACATAAACGCATACACAAAACCACATGGACTTCACCGGATCACAGCACACAGAACCAAATCGACCATATCTGCATCAACAAAAAAATCAGGAGGACGATGGATTACGTGAGAACCAAGAGAGGAGCTGATATAGCATCAGATCATCACTTGCTGGTCGCCAAGATGAAATTGAAACTCAAAAACCACTGGACGACGGTGAGGACAATATCACAAAAATTTAATACGGCTCTTCTTCGGGATAATGACAAACTCAATAAATTCAAGATAATCCTCAGCAATAAGTTCCAGGCCTTTCATGATCTATTCAATGGAGAAGAAACTACTATGGAGAGCAACTGGAAAGAGATAAAAGAGGCAATCGCTTCAGCATGTCATGAGGTTCTGGGTCAAAAGAAGCACCATCACAAGGATTGGGTCACGGTCGATACACTGGATAAGATTCAATAAAGGAGGAACAAGAAGACAGCAATCAATACCGGGCGAACAAGAGCGGAAAGAGCCAAGGCACAGGCTGAATACACAAAGATAAACAAGCAAGTGAAGAGGAGCATCAGAACTGACAATGTAAATTTGTGGAAGATTTAGAAATGACGGCGGAAAAGGCTGTCAGAGAAGGAAACATGAGAAAACTGTATGACACAACAGAGAAACTCTCTGGAAATCACCGTAAACCAGAACGGCCAAAGAAAAGCAAGGAAGCAAGATAATCACCAACATTGAAGAACAACGAAACAGGTGGTTGGAACACTTCAAAGAACTCGTGAATCGACCAGCCCCACTGAACCCACACAACATCGAAGCAGCACTCACGGACCTCCGAATCGATGTGGGCCCACCATCAATTGAAGAAATCAGCACGGCTATCAGACAGGTATAGAGTGGCAAAGCAGCAGGACTAGACAGCATTCCAGCAGAGGCACTGAAATCAGACGTAGCGGCAACTGCATGGATACTAAAAACTCTCTTCAGAAAGATCTGAGATGAGGAACAGGTACCAACAGACTGGAAAGAAGGACTTCTAGTCAAAATACCAAAGAAAGGCGATCTCAGCAACTGTGACAACTTCAGGGGAATCACTCTTCCCTCAATACCAGGAAAAGTCTTCAACAGGGTATTGTTAAACAGGATGAAGGACTCCGTAGACGCACAACTTCGCGATCAACAGGCAGGATTCCGTGCACAGACCAAATCGCAACTCTACGGATCATTGTGGAACAATCAATTGAATGGAATTCATCACTCTTCATCAACTTCATTGACTACGAAAAAGCATTTGACAGCGTGGACAGAACAACCCTATGGAAGCTTCTTTCACACTACGGCGTGCCTCAGAAGATAGTCAATATCATGCGGAATTCCTATGATGGATTAAACTCCAAAATCGTTCATGGAGGATAGTTGACAAAGTCGTTCGAAGTAAATA
Organism: Schistosoma spindalis; assembly: GCA_946903255.1. Taxonomy (NCBI): domain Eukaryota; kingdom Metazoa; phylum Platyhelminthes; class Trematoda; order Strigeidida; family Schistosomatidae; genus Schistosoma; species Schistosoma spindalis. The sequence continues at coordinate 236,722 of OX336424.1, forward strand.
CCGGTGTTAGGCAAGGTTGCTTACTCTCACCCTTCATCTTTCTCCCGGCGATGGACTGGATCATGAAGACATCAACATCTGAAGGGAAGCACGGGATACAGTGGACAGCTAGGATGCAGTTGGATGATCTAGACTTCGCGGATGATCTGGCTATTCTATCGCATACGCAACAACAAATGTAGGAGAAGACAACCAGTGTAGCTGCAGCCTCAGCAGCAATAGGTCTCAATATACACAAAGGGAGAAGCAAGATTCTTCGATACAACACAACATGCAACAATTCAATCATAATTAACAGAGAAGCTTTGGAAGATGTAAAACCTTTATATATTTGGGCAGTATCGTCGATGAACACGATGGATCTGATGCAGATGTGAAGGCACGGATTGGCAAAGCAAGAGCAGCATATTTACAACTGAAGAATATGTGGAACTCAAAACAATCGTGTTCAACTTTGATGATTTTGTGGTTAGAGCTCAGTGCCACTACACTTCGCAATGAAACGCCCATGTATTATCTAGCTGCATAGGAGCAGGTAAACACATACATTCACGCTGAACTTGTCAAATGACATATCTTGTCCTTCGCATTGGTAACCACCAGTGATCGGATGGTCAACAATACTTGGACCAACTCTGTACACAATCATTGTAATAAGTGAACCGATTAGTTGATGCACTCTGTGGAAAATACTGAAAAGTAAACATGTCAGTGGTTAGCTGCAGTTAGGTCTGTGTCAATCGACTAATTATTGCAAACATGTTATGGCAACATCTGTTCTGAAAATTAAACCTTGGTTAAAGCAACAAAACACCTATATGATTTCTTTTCGGAATACAGACAAATTGTACTTATCAACATTAAAGTAGTATAAACATATATTCAGGAGATTCTTCACGAAGATCGATCAAATATTACAGAAGTACCCAAATTTTAAATGTACTAGTTTCCTATTGCTCAGAAAAACAATGTTGTTTCACCTTCTCAATTATTCATAGTTCCCTTATATTCTCCACGAAAAAATAACCCTACATGAATTAGCTCCTTTCCTGAATGCAGTTCTGAGTTGTAGTGTAATGTACCACATGAAAAGCTGTCGTCGATAAAACCATACTATCATCTCATGTGTTAAGTGGTATATTCTGAAGTGATGTGCAGAATAAAATATCAACAATGATGATAGGGTAAAGAAGTTTTTTTCGAAACCATTCTTGAAATTTGAACTAATGTAATGTAATGCGATGTCATCGATGCATTCAGTAACATAGTTTGAATGTGTTTTCATTGATTTTTTCCCATTGTAAACGTCTACTTTTGTGCATCTTAGAAAGTTAAGACGTATTTGCACAAAGTTAGTTTGTACATTGAGCGTTTCCAGTTATATTATTATATCAATGAATATCGGTAAACACCAGTTTGCATTGAATATTTTCGTCAGGAGATCCAGTATGTTCTGTATGAGTTCGTAACAACAAACCTTTGTTTCGGTATAGCAAAATGCAAAATTAAATTTCTCTTTCGACTACTAGTGACTCAGTTTTGGAAAGCCTGTTGGCTGAACACTCCAGGGAGTTCCACGTGCGTAGATCTAGGTGTCACAATTTGCTTTCTCATCATCTAGACATTATTAAAGTGAATAATTTGTTCATTTTCCAATTCTAGTGTGATTTTTATTGCCCAGTACTTTTAAACTGAATTACGTCCATTAGCCCTCGTGAGAGAGACTCGACCTGCTACCAGAATTTATCATCCAAATATGTCCTGACCAATAATTTCCAGTTCATCCCAGTTGATATTTATACTTGTCAAATTCGCTTACATTGTTCTTACTCGTTTCCTTTCCACTCTTTTGTATTTAGTTTTGTACTACTTATTTACATTCATTGAAACCCATAGGTCTACTCCGGCTGACCGTGAGTTTAACCACAAACATAGGATGTTACGTAATGAAATCGGGTAAAGCTTGCCTAAGAACCGAGAAGCCTCGTGGTCGGTGCGCGCTAATGAGCTGGAAGCAGCAGCTGCATCTGGTAATTACCGGAAGCTCTTCCAACTCATCCGAGCCACTGGCAGCAAGAAGTCTGGTGTGAGCGAAACAATCTGCGAGGATGACGGAACGCCAACCACTAACATCCATCGACGTCTCGGACGATGGCCAGAAGTTTTCTAAGGGCAGTTAAACTGACCCGCTGCTCCGGCAACATCGGTCAGACTGTCCTGCCCTCCATGGCCGGTGACGACTGATCCACCAAATGAGGCCGAAGTCCGCAAGGAAATCCAACTCTTGAAACGCTACAAATAACCAGGCCCAAATGACTTACCTCCGACTTTTTAAAGATGATGATGACTTACTGACTAAGGGACTAACGACACTGTTTACAAAGATCTGAGAACTAGGAAGTGTACCAACGTCATAGAATGAGTCGATAGTTGTTCCTATCTTTAAAAAGGGTTCACGTCGTTCCTGTATCAACTATCGCGGGATAAGTCTACTTCCGATTGCGTCCAAGCTATTAGATACCGTCATACTTCGTAGGTTGTTCAAAACCTGAGAAGAATTGACTCGCGAGTGTAACGAGACGTGGATCAATTTTGAGTAAATTCAGAATAACTTTCCTAAAATTTGTTAATTTCCCTTTCCTCGAACTGCAAGTTGCAGTACTGTCAGTGAAATTATTGAGGCAATTTTAGATGAAATAAAACTGAAACACTTGACCGAAATCTACTTCTTGACTGACCCCATGATAGTATAAACTGCATACATTACCAACTAATAAAGATCACAAAAGCACTTAAGGAAGAAAACACAAACAACTGCATGATATATCTATCAAAACAACCACTAACAAACACAGAAGAATATCTACTCCAAAAAGGATCAAACTCTAACACAAGCGACGCCTCAAAACTAGAATTCTTTGCAGCACTAGAGTCATCACTCAAAACTTCTGGATTCAGTGAGGAAACACAACAAGAATAAAGCAAATTATAGTACCGCAAACGCAACAGGTGAAGGAAAACAACCATCTGACCCCACAAGCACAAAGAGCCTTGAAAGAACTTGGAACTAGAAAGAATATTGTCATAGTTCCAGCAGGCAAACGATGCACAACAGTAATTATGGACAAAGAGGAGTACGTCAAAAATGCCGAACAACTACTTGAAGATAAGAACACATACAAACTGATAGGTACAAATTCTGTCAAGAAATTAGACAACAGAATCTCAAAGACTTTAAACAAGCTAGTCAAAGCAGAAGAAATAACAAAACAAGATCAATGAAGAATGAAATCCAATGGGCCAGTACTCCCTCGATTCTACGGCAGACCAAAAATGCACAAACCAAACATTCCACTACGTCCAATTGTAGCACTGCCCGGAACGCCAACATACAATTTGTCAAAAGAAATTTAGCGAATACTGAAACAACTAGTCGATTGATCCAACCACTCAATCGATTCCCCTTCACAATTCCTAGACCAGATTAAGGACATTCTAATCAACAACGACGAATTGATGAAATCCTTCCATGTAACAGCATTATTCACCTCAATTGAACCAAGGTTAGCAAAAGAAACTATATCTCTGCTCCTCGCCAACGACACAAATCGCACAAAGTACACGAAGCTTCAAATTTAAAGTCTACTAGAACTTATCGACTTATGCCCAACAACATATTTTCAATTCGACAACAAAATCTACGATCAAAGTAAAGGGACACGAATAAGGTCGCCAATATCATGACTGATCACAGAAGCAATGTTGCAAGGACTAGAAGCCGCGATATTACCAATGATCAAACCAAAAATTTGAATTCGCAATCTAGACGACACATTCATCATCGTCAAAAAGAATGGGATAGAAAACACTTACAAGCTGATCAACAACGTCTTCGATGACATCAAGTTCACATTGGAACAGGATTCAAACAACAAACTGTCATTCTTGGATATATTAATCACTAGAACCGACACAGGAATACTAGAAACTCATGTATATAAGAAACCCACCCATACAGATCAAATTCTTAACTACAATTGCAATAACCTAAGAGCACATAAAATCAACTGCGTACAATCTTGTTCAAGAGGACGCGGACACACTGCAGCACACTGGCAGCACGGAGAAAGGAAGAGAACTACCTAAAGGAAGTATTTCAAAAGAATGTCTACCTAATCAACTTCATCAAAAAATATCATCCACATGCAGAATCAGAGCACAAATCAAGCACAGAAATCAACAAACGGATCACCCTACCATACATAAATGGGATATCAGAAACCGCAATGAGACTGCTCAAAACCTTCGAGATAGGTGTGGCACACAAAAAGACAAATCACTACAATCAATCCTATGCAAACCAAAGGATGAAACAACAAAAGAAGATAAATCAAACATCATCTACAAAATAAATTGTGTCAATTGTGACAAACACTACATCGGACAAAGTGGACGCGCCCTTCAACTTCGCCTACATGAACATCAACTAGCAGTCAAACAGCATGATATCTCCTCACTTATATCAATACACGTAGACAACTGCGGACACACATTCGATTAGAAAAATATGGAAATCTTGGACAGAGGAAATTCCAAAACGACGAGAGAATTTTTAGAAGCCTGGCACTCATGTCAATCAGCAATCACCAACACATTGAAATCGATCTAATTTATCAACCAATTAGAAAAATTATGCACAAATATAGGAACGAGAATCAAACCAATAGGAGACACAAGCAAAAGAAAGAAGTAAACAATAGCAATTTCAAGGTCAATAAGGATCAATCAACATCAAAGTGTACAGAAAAAGCAAATATTACTGTGTATGTGGGATGTAGTAATAGACAAATCGGCCATCACTTAAGAAAGGTAAATTGCATAATAATATTTTTAAGGGTAATGTCAAACTTTAACTAATCCATGAAATTGAGCGGTTCATCTACCTTTGTTATCACTGAGTTACCATTTCACGAATATCCGGAATGAACACCACTGGTAACCAACTATCTCTGGAACCCCAGGAAATGCCTGTCGAATTATGGTCTACTTCTACATTAGTACTGCTCAAATAATAGATCTAATTCTAAAATTGTAGATTTGATATGATTTAACTGTAGTGACTGTGATTCGTTAACCAATCACTCTCGCAACCGTTAACATATATTCCTCAACGGTGTTTGAAATCAAAAGTCAAAGAGAAGCAGCGACCACAGTTTTATTAGCGGATAACTCAGACCACAAAGCAGAGGGGCGAGTGAGTGAGTCAACGAACCAAGAGTTTACGGTGTTTTGGTTTAAATGTACATGTATATATATAGGGAAATGAATGGATCATCGAATCAATTAAGCAGCTAATAATAAAGCTAGCAGAATGAATATATGCGTAGGTGGTAAACAATGTGCAAGAATACATATTTCATACAAGCACAACAATAATAAAGATGCAATAAGTTGTCATAGTGCGGATCACTCTGTCCGCTAATCAAGTTAACAAAAGGGCTTGACCAAATTAAATAAAAACAAACTCAATTGCACGTGTGTTGCTACATAACTGCCTTTTCTATGAGATCATACGTAAATGTCACATCTTTGTCTACTCTGATTCCAAGCGTTGTAACAGTCATCAATATATGGCAAAGAACACACTTAGATTAAACGGTATATTTAATATGGATAAAATAATATCACATAAGACCACGCCTGCAAGGCCGAGCCCTGCCATCCGCATTAATCCAATTCATTCTTCTAACCTTTTCCATCGTTGGGATTTCCCCGCGTTAGATGTTGAATATCATTAACCCAATTACTTCGTGTTGAGCTTTGAGAATTGTGTAGTTATGGCTTAATGCCACTACACTATTTTTTAAAGTTTTAAGAGTTCAAAACTATGAAAGACAGAAGCGAGGAGATCGAAAATATATTGGATAAGCTATCAATATATCGAGGATTGTTTGCACTAATCTGGCTAGCGATTGCGGCAAATTTTGAGCACGGCATTCCCACTCGTGATCTGGTGCGGACGCTTGACCGAGCGCCTTCAGCTAGATGAGTCCACTAAAACTGTGGTCAGCACCCAATGTCGAAAACTTACAGGGCTATTTGATTTTGGGGAATTATATACCGCTACACAGCGAAGTGTTCTGTTTTCAGCGAATCCATTTTCAGAGCTTTACGATCGCAAATGTTTATATATTTCTTTTTACAGGATGATAATAATGATGCTAATAAAATTCTGTTGGACGTTGATGACAGTAAGATTAAATAAAGTTATTAAAAATTCCTTTGGGAACAAAGGAAGTTCAATAATCGTTTGATTGGTAATGGCTTAAGTATTCATCAAAGGATAGATAGGGAAACGGATAGCTAAGCATGATAAGATAAATGTTGTAACCAAAGGTCATATAAAATACTATGAAAATTCGGAGATTTTCTGTATGTAAACAAACTTTGAATTATTGAGTTTTCTTCTATATTTCACACCTTTTCTCTTGTGCTCAAATTGTTGTGTAAATTTAGCTTAAAGTTTACTAAAAGAGTTTAAGAAACCGGATCTAGTGTTCAATTAGGATACATATCAATGACTAAATTCCTTAAAATAAAGTAATGTTGTTCATTGTTTCTGCTTAGAATTTAATGAATCTAATTGCAATTTCTTAATAACAACAAACCAATTAAAAGACATAACAAATCCAATATTCATCATTGTTTGATTATCTTCAAAGACTTGGAAATGCCAACACTATCTGAATTGTTAAACGCTAACGTACTGTTTGTTAGAAATACACACACACACGCACACATGGATTCATATTCTACTACTACGACAGTTATTCTTACACTATAGGAAATATTAGAAAATTGTTATCACTAACGTATTTCTATGTTAAATCGATGGCGACACATTCATTGTTAAACATTCAATGTCAATAATATGGGGAACATATGAAATAATCATATCTAAACAATATTGATGCATTATCTAATGCAGAACATAAAGAACATTTATATATGCCAGCAATTACATTTGCATTATGAAAGATATTAAGGATGAGTTTTGATGACAAACCCCAAATGCGCTAGTAAGTCCGAGATTGGGGAGAGTCAGCTTTATCTCTCAAGTAGCCACGTACACACAACCACTGCGTTTTCGAGACGGAAGTGTTATTTATGAAATTGAGAGGACGAAAAACGCATGTCCGGCGCTTAACCAGGTTATAGGATACAGACGATCCACCTACGGGACTTGAAAAACTCTGATTCCAGCTTTGTGGTACTCATGAGCTCCAGGATACGAAGGAAGCAAATGGCGTATGAACCTTTTGTTGGTTACCGGTTACCATAACACTTGTGTGAGTTGTAGGCACACTCTGTTGTTGATTAGGATGCTATGACACAAGAGCTGTTCAACTCCTTTTATTTCACAATGTTTGTCTATAATATATGTACTATCGCAAAATGAACGGTCACAGTTTGAAATCAAAAGGTTATAGCTTTTCAATAGAAGTCGACAATTACTTCTTGAGATTAACCACTAGAGCACACATGATTTAGTGACATCAAATATACTAGATAATCTACACAAATTTCTACACCGAAAATAGTTGAACAGTCTAAAACTGATGTCATCTTTTGTTTTTTCTACTTTGTAACATTTCTCTCATATACACTACTGTACTGGATCCTATATATTAATCAGTGTAACGAGTTGAAATATCTAATATTCTCTGTTTTTTCAGAACGGTTTAGATAATAACTGAGAAATAAGATGTCAAATATAGCTTCAAAAGTTGTTGAGTGTTCTGGAAATTCTCATTTGACTGTCCTGATAGTAATAACTATTATGAAAGATAATCTTTCATCCGCTTAATTTTATTCTGAGTATATTGCCCAGTTACGTAAGCAATTATTTCTTTACTCTCGAGGTGATGGATGAGATCTTACCCAAATGTATATTCGAAATGTTATCTGTACCATGTCATGATAACTATAGTGCTGGTAATATATCTTGTACTATTGTAGTGAACGAGAACATAATCAGAGAACAATCGAAATTACATAAAGACAAAATTACTGAATATCTTGATAAAATCAATTGCAAAATGTCAATCAAATGTCTCAGACTTAACTGTTCCTTCATTTCTACACCACTCACTCTGCGTGTTCTCATGTTTTTCTCTTCGATCTTCGATCGTCTTAGCCTTCTGCCGCTAGGTATTTCAGTTTCGATGAATGATTCGTACTACTTATATGTATCGATATCAGTAGCATAAAACACACGATGACTAAACAGTTATCACAAGTTGATTGATTAAATTATGGCAGTATACTATTTTCATTTTATTCCTAGTGATATTGCTTGTTAAAACATCTAAAGTGTTGTTAGCTAATGAGAATTGGTGCAAGTGAACAATGAATTCATTGTATTATGATAATTTTTATTTTGATAATTAATTATGAACATCTAAATGGTTTATGCGTTAAGGATTAAGTATAGAATTCATTGAAATCTATCAATTATTCAACTTGCATATAATAACCCTACAGGAGACTATTTAGTGCCCGTATAGCTGAATGACAATATCTTGAACCGGATGACTCATGTCTGAATCCACTAGGAAACATCAATTCTTTCGGGATTGCATGTATTCTCTTGTTGACGAGTGTCAACTAACATGAATATCATGTTCTCAATTTCAACATTTTATTTTATCATGCTGAGCTATCCTTTCCAAACGATAATTTTCCAATCTATCTTTTGATGAATACCTTAGCCATTAACAATCAAATGATTAATAAACTTTCCTTGTTTAAAATAAATTGTTTTCCAATACCTTTGTTCATTTAACCTTACTCTCAACATTTATTATCAGTACTATTATTATCATCCTGTAAAAAAGCTATAAATACTTGTGATTTTACAGATTTGAAAATGAATTCGCCGAAAAGAGAACACTTCGCTGAACTAATCTTCCTTACTCCAACACAAACCTCAACATAGCCGTGTTGTACGGATCAGCAACGTGTTTTGCTGATCTGCTACAACCACCATCAACAGATACAGACATTTCTAAACACTCATCTATACAAGACAATCCAGACCGGTGGATTCGAGCAGTCAGCATCCACCTATTGTGGCAGAGAACATACAAACTTCTGGTTGGAGAGTAATTCAAAAATAAATTCTGAAGGTTAATTGGACACACATTGTGAAAATCATTAAACTGTGTCAATCGTGAACTTACGAATTACAATCCTCAGGAAAGTATGAAATGAGGTAGACATAAAAAAACGGTGTGTCGGGAATCTGAGGCAAACATCAAAACAATGAATAGCACTCGACAACAACTGGAAAGAAGGGTTCAGGATTTTATGTTTTGGAAAATCGTAGTCTGAGCCCCATGTTTCAAGATGTGTAGAAGATGTGAGTAAATATGTGAGTGTAAAGATGTAATTAAACATGTTGTCCGATGAGAAGACACGTAAGTTACAAAAGAAATAAATAATCTTTTAATGTTTATTGTTCATCAAACAAAATACATATACTATTGAGGTACATAGTATGTCTGAATAATACTTGTAGAGATCGTCCGATCATAGAAATAAAAAGCATAGTGTATTGATAAAATTCTTTTGTACTAAACGGTGAAGAAATCTTTTCAGTTTATTTGTCTCACTTTGAAGTGTTGTCTGACCTCAAATTTTCTCTTCTCAGAAAACACAGACTTCATTATTTAAGAGATGCTGATGTCGGTCAAATATGATAGCAACGTGTCTGTTTGTGCTTTATTCATTAAGTGAAGTTTGGAGTGTTCCGAAATTTCAATTAATGTGTTTGATCTTTTATATGGTAAATAATATTCACATTACTTTCCTTCTTTATTTCATCATGATATATAAGCAGAAGAATAAATGCTGTGATTTCAATGAATATGGTTTCTTTAGTTTTGGTCCACGTAGGTTCACTGCTCTTGCTTCTACAAACATCCACAGAGACGAGTAAGTTATCAGTATTATTTAAAATGTACTTTTACAAATAAATGATGAGATATTCACGTCTATCCACTGTACAAACAGAATCATAACACCGTCATTTTCGTCATCATCACCATCATCGTGAGTCATGAATAATGTCTTAAGTTTGATGTAAACCGTGTGCCGTTAACGTGGATTTTGCACTTCGAATACTGCTTGATAATGTTTGTTTGTCTTATAAATTGCTGGTTTATGCATATTTCTTGAATGATGCTAAGATAATTCTAGACAAATGTATACCGTTTGAATTCATTGTGATGACTCAACCACATGACAATAATTGATCAGAACATTGATTGAATCGAAGTACTTGTTTCTGTTGAAAACTGTTGCTTGGTATTAAATCACCGATCTTCTCCTCACAAGTATCAATTCTGGTGTATTATTTTTGTAATAATTGTCCATCAGGTCAAACAAAATCACCAAATTTCAGTCAGTGAACATTTTATCAATTTGTCTCTTGAAATCATAAACAAATCAACAGAAATAACGTTTCACTTCTTAATGGAATTTGTATGACACAATCAAAATTGATGATCAAACCATGTGAAACATTATAACATTGAATAATTTGATGTTCAGTTCTTCGGTTGACCGATAAATGATTTAAACTGGTTTATGATAAATCTGTGGTGTCACTTCATTTTACTTAGCTTTCTTCCCGTCGCTTCATTCCTCTGATTATCTCTCCACATCAATGATTGTACAAAATATATGAATTTGTACTCCATTCTCATATTTCACTTATTCAATTGCGTTATTCCTTAATGTCATTTAAGTCGATGAAACATACGGGGATAGGCGACATATATATTTCGACAGCTATCAAACATACGATATAACTGAGGTCAGATCGTGGTTCAATAAAGTGGTGACTCCGTCGACAACATCTTGCGGTCTAATCGATGTTAAAGTGACGAGCCACAGAAAAATGCTCGTTTCCATAATGGTTCATGAGTAACCCTTATTCTGTAATGTTTCGAATCTTGACATACACATATCTGTAGTGATCTGGTTCACTGTACTTAAATATGAACGTCAGTTCTCAAAAATCAACTGGAGTACTTATTGTTGTGAGAAATCCTGTTCCTTTTTTTAGATGTCGAATCAAAGCATCCCAAGAATCTTATTCAGATAATTTTTGATCTGTATGTTGAGGACTTAAAAGCAAAGATTTCTGAAGTGAAACGTAAGTAACGGTTTTTTGAATTTTACAAACTAATTATAAAACAAGCAAACGTGTTCACATAACACACGTTCTATAGTACTATTTAAATGAAGTGAAGCGCGAAGCACACGTTTGTGCCCGGGGACTTGAATTTCATACACGTATAATAGTGTTTCTGAAATCATATCAGCTCATTCTTTTTTTGCTGAGAACTGTATGGTGTTCTGTTACGTAACGACTTTATAATATATATATTGAAATAAAATCATTTTGTTTTCAATGTTATTGTTGGATGTTTTTACAAGTAAATGATTTGAATGCCCAGTAACAAACGTAATAATAAAACACATTGCCGTGCGGGTTTTTAATCTCTAGATCGGATGGAAAGTATGTTTCGATCTATCAGAGACTGCGACAGCAAAATAACAACTCTGAAAGGTAATTTGATTATCCAGTCTTATATGACATAATCGTTTACACTATTGAATTTAAAGTCAAAACGAACTATACACATCGAGTGCATATCCGTTTTCAGTATTTTCAGTCGTTCAACCAATCCAACTATTTTCAAACCATAGTATTTATAAATGGTGATAATTAAAAGGTCAAATTAATTCTATCACGTTCAGATTCTCTGTAAAAATTCGTGATATTGTTGATGTTCCACTTCCTCTGACCTCATGAACAAAAAAATACTAATCCTGCTTGCCAGTATTCTCCATTATTGTGACCAGTAGAATGTGTGATTGATGTCGTCAAATCAAATGTCATTCATTTTATTCCTGTTAAAAACATTATAAAAAATTCGAACGTAGCACAATACTATTTTTGAAATGTTATTTAATCACCTTGTCATTCAACCGAGTCGCCCAAAATTACTGTGTCTATTTCAGATGAAATCCGAAAGTCAGATTCAAATGGAATGGAGAAAATTGATCAGTGTATGTCAGAAAATGATCCAGTTTCCTAACTACATTAATGATTCTAGATATCGGATGTAGAAAAAACTATTCGACCGCTGATGCTGCCATTTATGCTTCGTCCCGTAAGAGAAGTTATTCTCATTCAGTGTTTCGATTTCCATGAAGCATTTCATTAATGATGACTTCCATATTGAATTTTTGAATTCGCTGATCACAAATCGATCACATGTGTGAAAGTGAACGAAGTCCAACTTTCGACGATTTTATTCTAAAATAATAGGATTACAGCATAACTAATGCCACTAATTATGCACTTTGTATTTTGTCTTTGATAATTCAGACGAGATACTGCAATTTCCCTCTGACAGTAAGTACAGGCATAAAACTATATAAAAAAGTATCTTAGAATTAGAGGTTGCTGAAGTTTCATCAGTTAGTGAGCATTTTACACTGAAGTAATTAACCTCGATGTGTGCGCATATTATTTCCAGTCATATACGACAAACCATCCACCAATTTGATATGTGGTTGCTTTGTTGTACCAAAACTGGTGTGCTTAAGCTAGTGTAAGTTTTATTCTGACACTGTGATCAAACATGCCGTAGAATTAGTCGTCTCTTAAGAAAAGTGTAACGAGATGCCTTTTGTCAGGGATTCAACTCTATTGTCCAACAACGCAACTTAAAGAGCAATGCACACTCGTCTCAGAGAACTGAAGACTCTCATCAGAAGTTGTTATCAACGCCGATAAATAACGATTCTAGAACATCCAGAAATCAAGTGAAAATCAATACTTTTGACCAGTAAAACGATATCAATTGGCTATTTGAGGTTTTCACCCTACTTCTTTCAAGGACCCGAAACAATTTCTAGAGTTTAACTATCGGCCCATATGTTCATGTTGAATCAGTTAGCAATATATTCATTCGTCCATCAAACCACATTCACCTGTCTCTGTACCAGATATAACGTATTCATTATTATCCACATTCAAAACAAATTAATCTGCAATCTGCTTTTAATACATTTCATAGTTATCCAGAATATAAAGAAAGATTCCAAAAAATGGTATCGTAAGTAATTTATTAACCGAACTGTTCTCCACATTCGGAGCACATTGACATACTTTAAAGACTGTTTTACTTTTCATCATGAAGTGAAGGGACAAATATGTTACACCGTTTCATGCAATTTCAAAAATTCCGTATACAGTACATTCTTCGAAATGAATGATGCTGTACATTTAATTTTACATACATAGTATTAGTTGTCCAACATTCATGGATTCATGTTGTCAATACAAAACCTATCTCCATAACACTACAATGGTATTTAGTATTTGTCTACCAACGAAACCCAAGACTTCGATTTTATCATACTTAAAACTAGTCGAATGGATACATAACGATCTCAATTTTAATGTTTACACTGATTTTTAAATCTAGAAACTCTCGCTTCAAACCAACATTTTGAAGGGAACTCTGTTACATTCTGAATGAGAACAACAACACTTGAGGAAAATGCGTTAAACTGACGATCTCGAGCTGAATGCAATATGGGTCATGAGTTTCACATATTTCAACACATCAGATATATCAAAATCTCAGAAAGCAAATGTGACAACAGTGGCTCGTCAAATTCAGTTCTGAATACTGTCCACGGATTGCCACAACACATTATTATTTTCCATTCAAATGTTGTAATTCTGTATCATGTTGTGGCTTCATATTTGTTCAATTTCTCCAATTCTATATAGCGTATGTTTACTTGAATTCATCGAAACTGGATGCATGTTTTGAGGAAATTGATGAATATTATGAAAGTTAGTCGAAATATTGGATTGCATGTAGTTCATTCCTATCCATCTCAAACATTTGAACACTTATTATTATTTCATCGGATCTAATCCATGTTGTTTGCCCATCAATAACTACGTTTGTGTGATAATTTACAAATTGAAACACGGTATAAATGACTGCCGGTCAACAGTTCAATAAATATAATTGTATTAATTTTTTCACAGCCTCGTATGCGTCTATCAAATATATAAGGCTGTTCCTCCAGTTCACAACAAGTAGTGGTTTCGTGTAAGCATTTAGGCGTTATTGCGGCATAAACTTTGGGTATGTGATTTTAACGAAAGTAAATTAATTTCACATTTGGTCTTCCTAACTTCTACTGCATACATGTTATTTCCATGTCATCTTTGCTAATTGCAGTACGCAAAATCTAGTGTTTAGTTAACATCGATAGTTTGGCTGAGACTGCATGAATATCCTGAGCATTTTCAATTATTTAAGTGACATTATCATCTCTAATGAATTGTTTGCCGAAATCTGTGTAGGTTCTATGAAACGTACGTACATCACGTCGACATATGAAGCCGAAGTTTCAGTAGGGCATCTTAAAATTACAATGAGAGTTTGCGATGTAAAAATCGAAAATTGGAATTTATTCAGTTTGTGTGTATTGGTTATTTGAATATTCCACTGATTTTTGAGACTACAACTGCTCAGTCTGTTTTGTCATATGTACGTTCTAGACGGATTGCTTCGATATTGTCACCAAGTCACAAGTGATATTAACAGAGGTGGATGGTGGCTAACATAATTCAAAAGTGAACAATAAACCTAGGATTTAGTGATATCCAATTGAGAAGTCTTGCATCCATCTATTTGACACCATACATCTCTGCTCATAATTCACTTTCCCTAGATCAGCATGGTTTCTGGTAAAAATGAATTGACCATCCAGATTGAATATTATTGTGGTAAGACGAACAGTCTTTTATTTTTTCTTTTATCATCTTATTAGAAATTAAGTCTGATCACAGTGAAACAATTTGTAATGATCTGAAACCATATCATACGGAAGGTAATTTTACTAAATTTTTCTCTCACAATATCAATGAATAGGACAGACAAAACTTGACATTCCTTACTGAAATTCATACTCACCACTACATTTTATTTATCTACGATTGTGTGTTCTAGAACATCTAATTGTTTTTTTCTTCAGTACACTGAACTGATGTTCCCTTAATCATAAACTCACAGAACCGTCGATGTCGTGTTCGTGACTAAGTGAAAATAGCTAGTTATAGAAATGAGACAAAAGCTACACTAACTCCGGTAGCATTGCAATTTGAAACGAATAAAAACGGATGTAGTTTTCATAAAAAAAGCATTTCATGTTACAGCATGAATCGAGTCAACGGAATCAAATGTGAAATCACTATTTTCACTCGATACTTCAGACTCCAACACTGACAATTGAGTGAGAATATGGAGAAGTGTGAAAGAGATCAACGCGAATGTTTAATATTCTTTGTCTGTCCATTTGTTATTTATATTCGATGGTTTACATTACTTTGATGCTCAGAACACGTTGAATGTTATCTCGAAATAAGCAATATTACTGGATGTTTTCCTAACCGAAATTATGTTGTTTCAGTTATAGAAGAAATAGACCAGTTGATTCGTTGGGAATACATTAATGTTGGAGATATGAATGCTGAATTCTGTGAGGAAAACCATTTGAATATTTTCATTGATTAATAAGGTAGCCCTATCAGGTTCTCATGTAATTGACTAGATGATGAATATCCACTAACTGTAGTACTATATGTAATGTCTGTGAAACCCTCAACCTGGTGATTGAATGGATGAAGGTAGTCACCAAGACACGAATGCCACAAATAAAATTAAACAGTTTATTCATACCTTTCTGAATTCAAACATTGTTACACAACAGATCCATCACATTTGTGATAATTCTCAATTCGAATAGCATGTTGAGGATTATGAGATCGTACTTCACATTGCAGACTAATTCGGTAGCACAAGTTAGCATGTATTTGAACAAACATCACTTCCACATGAATATGGTTGAACGAGAACAACGTATAGCACAATCGCCCAGGCATGCAATTTATGTGACATAAACACAAAACAACCACCAATTTATTTTCTTAGTCTTCTCATCAATGATGAGATCGATGTTGAAGTAACTAAACACTCAGTTATATAATGATTTATTTCATTATCTCAAATTTTAGTTAAGAGTAGATTTCTGTCGCAAGCACTCGAAGTGGTCAGTAAGTAACTCATTGAATATTATTTACTGACACATTATATGAAACAATATTTCATGGAAACATCTTGTACGAAGACCACATACTGTGTGCTTAGATAATGAATGTGTGCGAATCAGAGTTGCAAAATACTTCAATTCAGTTCATTAGATTCATTTAATGATTCCTGTTGAATTGAAATATCTATTCAAATAGATGTTCGAGATACAATCCATTGAACGTTAGATTTGAATAAGTGTTAACAAATCTACTTGACACTTCAACACACGGTGATTTTCTGATCCATATCTTCAGGGTGATCTTTATCATGTTTGAAAAAATGAATACATACATAATAATCATGATCTATCAGACAGATTTACTTTCGTCAAGTCGTTCATTTCAAATATTCACTTGTATGATCTATCATTTTACTAATTATTCGTTTGTTTCTGTTTGAACTGCAGGTAACAATGAAAAGTAAATGAATATGAATTTGGTAGTGATGATCTGAACTTCAATCATTTTTCATTTACACATATGATGTGACAATTAACTTACTGTCAAAATAACACCTTACAAATTCTTTCATTCAATAATAATATTAACCGTTTATACCAATTAATTTTTATTTGTTCATGATCAAAACATTCGTGTAGAAAAGGATTGTATTATCTGAAACCAAATGACAGTAAATCGATGTGTCGATTCCAACATTATTTGCTCACAATAAGAATTAAACTAATGTTTGATGAGAATGAAAATAGTGTAGTATAAAACCGATAGATGACGGTCATTATTAAAAATAACAACTGATATTTGTAAATCGTGACAATGTCTGCAATCTACTCATCTCATTCGACATTCTGAAACTGACTATTCCAACTGAAGCTAATGTATAAATACGAACTACTCCGTATCTATTCACCATGTACTTCTCAATATAAGTCATTTGCTAGAATTAAAACAAAGCTTCACTCAATATAAAAATTAAAACTAAGACTCGAACACAGTGTTGCTCACGTTAAATGACTAACATCTCATCCACTGCTACGTTCGAGGGTTAAGCACCGGCTAATGCAACGAATATCAGCAACACAACAAAGAGACAAACCATGCATTTTCACTTTGCCGCGGCCTAAATAACTAAACCGAGAGGACCAGATTAAGCATGAAAAACATATCTTCCACAAGCAGTCTGCAAGAACGAACAAAATAGAAATAAACTCATGCGTATATATGTAAAATAATAGTTTTCTTTGAAATGCGTCACAACATAGCAAACTACATGCGTGATCAAACCAAAGACATTCACGGTCTTCCCACATTGGGAACATAAACTGAAGGTAAAAATGGGCATATATTCGGAATGAAAATCGGAAGCAAGAACATACGCAACTGTATTGCAAAATTGAGGATTTCAAAAGGTGTTCTAGTTGTAGCAGCAGTTAGCGATAGCCGGAGGAATCCTTCAAATTCGCACAGTGATCTACATTTTCGAGCTTTATCGCCAAATGTTTGATGATAAAAACAGTTGTAGGAGCTAAATTTATCGTAGAACATGCTCGTCTTTTGTCTCTTTATATTTTTCGCGACACTAATTTTCGTCTGTCGTTATGATCTAATTTCGTCAGTTTGTGGCATATAACATTCGTATTCTTTTGTAACCCATCAGTTGTTTCATCTGCTGCGCTGTTATGCCTGGACATGACGAACGGAATTTGTGAGAGGCCCATCGTGTCATTATCCAATAATAGGCCAATATGATGTAAATGTCACAAAGAGGAGTGAGCTGATAAAACATTGATAACAGCAAAGGCTACAAACTGTAACATAGAACGACATACTAAATTGCCACCAATATATCGACTATTTGTGAAATATCGTTACTTTTTATGAATATTATCGTTACATTTAATAATGTTTGTGAGATAACACACGTGCAAATAAAATAGTGATATAATAAATGTACAACAATAATTATAATCCAGATGATAATCCAAATTGATACAGAGCGCGTTGAATTTTCAAAGTGAGATTATGTCGTCGAAACTTGCTTCGTGTTCTCACGTTAAGATCAGTAATTCCATAGTAGCGCAGAGCACAAATCCATATTAACATCAAGTGAATTGGAAGTGGGCAAATCTATAATCAAATTGCATTAAGTTGCAGCGAAGCAAAGCAAGGAGTATTAATAGGATTTCAGCACCTATGTACAAGAAAGGGAGAATGAATCATCGAGTGATATTTAGACAATTAACATTTTAGATAGTTTGTTTTGTGATTTGTGATCATAACCGTACATGGCATTATGCGAATTGTTTCTGTTCAAATAAAATCGTATGTTAAATAAGTTATTAAAATGGCTTAACCAGAAATGACTTCAATCAAAATTGGTTGTAGGAAAGTTGCCACAACACAAACGTAATGTAAAAATGTGTGTTTCTGGTATGAAAATAAGAAATGAGAATTCGCGAAGCTGAATGAGAATGTCGCTAAGCAATTTCCGGACATTTGGCTACCTCTAGATCCACTGAGCAACTAAGTTCATTAACCCACCGTTTCGCTCCACTATTCCAGTGTTTATATCACTGTCAGCTATGCTTGTGATTAACCAGTTCTTGATCGTAGAGCTTGAATTTTTATCAGTGTTAGTTAACAAACCGGCATTCCGTAAGCGCTGCCTTCATATGATCATCATGTCATAATTATTGGATTGTTCATACACATCGAACAAGTTGCTGGCTAACTGAAGTAAATGCTTCAGTAGATAACATGTTGTATGGTCAAAATGAATGATACCACATTTGAGTTTCGGTGTAGAAATCAAAACTGACGTAGAATCTTTTAGTTGACGAATACTGAATAGGATGTGACATGAACGCTGGATTCCACAACTAGCATCAATCTATCAAATATTAATAACTGATGACACAATGATTAGATCAATGTAAATCACACTACATGAACATTATCTAAATAAAACTGATCAAAATTCACTCCCCAAATTCGAAAACAAGATAACACAAACACATTCTTGTCATAACGAAGTAAATGTTTTAGATTTCGGATGTCACATGCACCAAAATCGACTACTATCTATGGTCTCCTTTACATTCGTTAAGCCTTATCCCTGTTTATTACAAATTGTTGTCTTCAAGCTCTCTGATATTATGTGAATGATCTTGTCAATCTTGATTGGGATTGGATGCGCTGATGGAACGAATCAATGCTGTTGTAACCTACTGAGTAATTGTGATAATTCTTATTTGTAATTCGAATACAAGCATAATTGTGAGAATGAGGAAGAATGTAAATGACAACTGACATATGATACAAAGATGAACTATTTATTGTGTCGTTTCTAGAATTCACTCCCACATAAACGCATACACAAAACCACATGAACTTCACCGGATCACACCTCACAGAACCAAATCGACCATATCTGCATCAACAAAACGTTCAGGTGGACGATGGAGGACGTGAGAACAAAGAGAGGAGCTGATATAGCATCAGATCATCACTTGCTGGTCGCCAAGATGAAATTGAAACTCAAGAGGCACTGGAAAACGAGGCGGACAATATCACAAAAATTTAATACGGTTCTTCTTCGAGATAATGACAAACTCAATAAATTCAAGATGACCCTCAGCAAAAAGTTCCAGGCCGTTCATGATCTACTCAATGGTGAAGAAACTACTATGGAGAGCACCATCACAAGGATTGAATCACGGTCGATACACTGGACAAGAATCAAGAAAGGAGAAACAAGAAAACTGCAATCAATACCAGGCGAACAAGAGCGGAAAGAGCAAAGGCACAAGCTGAATACACAGAGATAAACAAGCAAGTGAAGAAAAGCATCAGAACTGACTATGTAAATTTGTGGAAGATTTAGCAATGACGGCGCAAAAGGCTGTCAGAGAAGGAAACATGGGAAAACTGTATGACACAACAGAAGAACTCTCTGGAAATCACCGTAAACCAGAAAGACTAAAGAAAAGCAAGGAAGCAAGATAATCACCAACATTGAAGAACAAGGAAACAGGTGGGTAGGACACTTCAAAGAACTCGTGAATCGAGCAGTCCCACTGAACCCACCCAACATCGAAGCAGCACTCACGGACCTCCCAATCGATGTTGGCCGACCAACAATTGAAGAAATCAGCACGGCTATCAGACAAATCAAGAGTGGCAAAGCAGCAAGACTAGACAGCATTCCAGCAGAGGCACTGAAAGAAGAGGTAGCGGCAACTGCAAGGATACTCCAAACTCTCTTCACAAAGATCTGGGATGAGTAACAGGTACCAACAGACTGGAAAGAAGGACTTCTAGTCAAAACACCAAAGAAAGGCGATCTCAGCAACTGTGACAACCACAGGGGAATCACTCTCCTCTCAATACCAGGAAAAGTCTTCAACAGGGTATTGTTAAACAGGATGAAGGACTCCGTGGACGCACAACATCCAGACCAACAAGCAGGATTCCGTGCACAGATCAAGTCGCAACTCTACGGATCACTGTGGAACAATCAATTGAATGGAATTCATCACTCTATATCAACTTCATTGACTACGAAAAAGCATTTGATAGCGTCGACAGAACAACATTATGGAAGATTCTTCGTCACTACGGCGTGCCTGAGACGATAATCAATATCATACGGAATTCTTATGATGGATTAAACTGCAAAATCGTGCATGGAGGACAGTTGACAAAGTCGCTCGAAGTAAAGAACGGTGTCAGGCAAGGTTGTTTACTGTCACCCTTTCTCTTTCTCCTGGTGATCGACTGGATCATGAAAACGTCAGCATCTGAAGGGAAGCACCGGATACAGTGGATGATCTAGACTTCGCAGATGATCTGGCTCTTCTATTGCATACGCCACAAAAGATGCAGGAGAAGACAACCAGTGAAGCTGCAGCCTCAGCAGCAATAGGTCTCAATATACACAAAGGGAAGAGCAAGATTCTCCGATACAACACAGCATGCACCAATCCAATCACAAATGACGGATAAGCTTTGGAAGATGTAAAAACCTTTACATATTTGGGCAGTATCATCGATGAACACGGTGGATCCGATGCAGATGTGAAGGCACGGATTGGCAAAGCAAGAGCAGCATATTTACAACTGGGGAATATCTGGAACTCAAAACAATTGGCAACCAACACCAAAGTCAGAACTTTCAATACAAATGTCAAGACAGTTATACTGTATGGAGCGGAAACCTGGAAAACTACGAAATCCATCATCCAGAAGATACAAGTGTTTATTAACAGTCGTCTACGCAAAATACTTCGGATCCGTTGGCCAGACACTATTAGCAACAACCTACTGTGGGAGAGAACAAATCAGATCCTAGTGGAGGAAGAAATCAGGAAGAAGCGCTGGAAGTGGATTGGACACACATTGAGGAAAGCACCGAACTGCGTCAAAAGACAAGCCCTCATATGGAATCCTCAAGGCCGAAGGAGGAGAGGAAGACCAAAGAATACATTACGCCGGCGAATGGAGATAGACATGAGAAAAATGAACAAGAATTGGATGGAACTAGAAGAGATGGCCCAGGACGGAGTGGGTCGGAGAATGCTGGTCGGCGGCCTATGCTCTATTGGGAGTAACAGGCGTAAGTAAGTAAGTAAGTAAGTAAGTAAGTTCTAGAATTCAGTAAGATAGTCTGAAATTTTGAACTGAATAATAAATGCGTTTTCTACTTCGATTCTCCATTTAGTCATTATTATTTCTGGTATATAATAGAATTCTCAGCATAAAGTATTCCAACAAGTTTCCTTTTCCTACTGCTTGATCGATCCTTGAGATAAATATTGAGTGGTCAACAGTTAGCAGATCGAGAATCGACATTTGAATAATACACATTCTTTTGGACACGATATTTGCAATTTGGCTCTTTTGAAAGTTGTACTGAGAAATGTCATAAGCATTTCACTAACACTCCTGAATACATTATGTGACTAACGTGCATAATGATGTGTTAAACCAAACAAGAAATCAGGTTAGATGTTGGAGTATCCAGATGGCAGAGACAGGTAGCCATATATTCAAACAGGCTACCTGTAACTTTCGTATACGCATGTAAATCATGCTGTGCAGTTTGTATTATAGCATGAAGAATTAAGTTCTTAGGACATAGGGAAATTTTGATGTGATTTCACGAGTAGGTAATTACTGATCCTTGTTAACGAAAATTAGGATCGATCGAAGCTCATCGCATCAAGCGACAGGCTGTTATTGGAATATATTAGTGTGTTCAAATGTTTATTTCCCCATTTGTCTCGTGTTCAACTTTGATGATTTTGTGGTTAGAGCTCATTGCCACTACACTTCGCAATGAAACGCCCATGTATTATCTAGCTGCATAAGAGCAGGTAAACACATACATTCGCGCTGAACTTGTCAAATGACATATCTTGTTTTTCCCATCGGTAACCACCAGTGATCGGATAGTCAACAATACTTGGACCAACTCTGTACACAATCATTGTAATAAGTGAACCGATTGGTTTCATATTGAGGAAGTTGATTCACTCTGTGGATAATACTGAAAAGTAAATATGTCAGTGGTTAGTTGCAGTTCAGTCTGTGTCAATCGACTAATTATTGCGAACAGGTTATGACAACATCTGTTCTGAAAATTAAACCTTGGTTAAAGCAAGAAAACACCTATATGATTTCTTTTCGGAATACAGACAAATTGTACTAATCAACATTAAAGTAGTATAAACATATATTCAGGAGATTCTTCACGAAGATCGATCAAATATTACAGAAGTACTCAAATTTTAAATGTACTAGTTTCCTATTGCTCAGAAGAACAATGTTGTTTCACCTTCTCAATTATTCATAGTTCCCTTATATTCTCCACAAAAAAATAACCCTACATGAATTAGCTCCTTTCCTGAATGCAATTCTGAATCGTAGTGTAATGTACCACATGAAAAGCTGTCGTCGATAAAACCATACTATCATCTCATGTGTTAAGTGGTATATTCTGAAGTGATGTGCAGAATAAAATATCAACAATGATGATAGGGTAAAGAAGTTTATTTCGAAACCATTCTTGAAATTTGAACTAATGTAATGTAATGTGATGTCATCGATGCATTCAGTAACATAGCTTGAATGTGTTTTCATTGATTTTTTCTCATTGTAAACGTCTACTTTTGTGCATCTTAGAAAGTTGAGATGTATTTGTACAATGATAATCAGTATAAACTAAACTTCGTGTTCCATCTTATTTGAAACACGTCAAATGAATTCATGTGGATCCCAGTACAGCTGTTCATGTTTCAAACTTGAGCTCAGTAGATTTCTCCTAACGCATAAACGAGTTACTCACTAGGTTACCGAATCAAAGAGCTACGAAATTGTTCAACATATGTGCATCCATTTGTGAAATTTAAAATCTACTCATCCTAAATATCACAGTAAGCCTAAATCCGAAATTGTCTAACAAAAACTTGTATCTGCAAGAAATATCGACGTATACTGTCAATGTGCACGTATGCCAACGCACACTAATCAAGTTCAAGTCCGAGTACCACCAATTATTCAAAACAAACCTTCAAAAACTTTCATAACTTGATTGCAAGACTCTACGGATTGCATAAATTTTAGTAAAATCCTTAATCGATAAGTTTTCTGACTAACTGATACGAATTGACCGAATAGTTAAATTGTGTTAACTAATCCGCTAAGAATGAACACAGACATTTTTTCCTATACTCCAACGTATCTGAAAATACAATTGTCGCTCAAAGCAACAATTCACCATCGAGTTTCGAGAACTTTGATGCAGATATGCGAACACTGTGAGCAGATATATTCACTGTCTTTGAAATCAGTTAGGGTTTGAGGTGATCTGTTTTCACAAGGTGTTCAATTTCTGTGCATTTTTGAGCCACTTCCTTCTATTTTTAGCCTTGTCGGACAATCTTTTTGAATTAATTTAGACAAGGTACGCTTTGAACGACCTATATACCTAGCTCCAAATGAGCAGGTAAATTGAGAGATGCCCATTGATTTGATGAGATGCGATAATTTATCTTTAAGATTAATGGTGAAAGATAATCGGCTGGAGAATACTATTCGCAATGTTGCTGCAAGGAATAGTTTTTAAAGAATCAGAAATTCTCCTTTTTAAGGTATAAGTGTCTCTGTCACCCCTGAATTCGATATTGATGTATAAAGTTTTTTCCTACTGTAGTTATCTGTGATTCCGGAGTTCTCAACTTGATGTGCATATCAATGAAAATGAATCGTCCGAAGACCTTCTTTAGGGTTTTTCTCTCTTCCACGTTTCGTCATACATATGTCTGTTCACATTGCTCAAGCTTATTCTGTACTTGGAAGCTAGATCCAAACCATATAATGAAAAAGTATCGTTTAAAGAGTTCAGCTAAAAGGAATACGGTATTTATACACCGTAAACTGAAAAATAAAAGATAAACAGGTGGTGCAGAATAATTAAAGCTCAACTAAATGAACTGTTCCATTTTCAGAAAATACCACATCGGACAATATGGACGTCCTCTTCTTCGCCTGCATGAACATCAACCAGCTGATACGCACCATGATATATCTTTGCTTAAATCAATGAATGTGGAAAACTGTGAACACATGTTAGACTGATAGAATGTTAAAATTCTTGATGAACTGTAATAGTGAGAAGAGGGAGAACGTGATTGTGGGTAAAGTTCGACAGAGAAGATAGAAAGAAATCAGATGTGTGTGAAGGTAGAAAAGAGAAAATAATATGACAGCTTAAAACTGTGGTAGAAAAAGAGGTTGCCCAATTGTCTTAACGCTTGGTTTACTTTGTACACACGAAAATGACGTTAATTTGTCCTGGACGAACATCGACACTACATTTCCTTCCGGTGTCTACTCTAAAGGACTTCAAAAAAACTCAGATCAAGAATGCGTGTTTAACCTGACTACGTTTTATCACCATAAAAATCGATGTCCATGTAAATATTTCTTTCCCACAAAGTTAGTTTGTACTTTGAGCGTTTCCAGTTATATTATCTTATCAATAAATATCGGTGAACACCAGTTTGCATTGAATATTTTCTTCGTGAGGTCCAGTATGTTCTGTATGAGTTCGTAACAACAAACGTTTGTTTCGGTATAGCAAAATGCAAAATTAAATTTCTCTTTCGACTACTAGTGACTCAGTTTTGGAAAGCCTGTTGGCTGAACACTCCAGGGAGTTCCCCGTGCGTAGATCTAGGTGTCACAATTTGCTTTCTCATCATTTAGACATTATTAAAGTGAATAATTTGTTCATTTTCAAATTCTAGTGTGATTTTTATTGCCCAGTACTTTTAAACTGAATTACGTCCATTAGCCCTCGTGAGAGAGACTCGACCTGCTACCAGAATTTATCATCCAAATATGTCCTGACCAATAATTTCCAGTTCATCTCAGTTGATATTTATACTTGTCAAATTTGCTTACATTGTTCTTACTCGTTTCATTTCCACTCTTTTGTGTTTAGTTTTGTACTACTTATTTACATTCATTGAAACCCATAGGTCTACTCCGGCTGACCGTGAGTTTAACCACAAACATAGGATGTTACGCAATGAAATCGGGCAAAGCTTGCGTAAGGACCGAGAAGCCTGGTAGTCGGTGCGTGCTAATGAGCTGGAAGCATCAGCTGCATCTGGTAATTACCGGAAGCTCTTCCAACTCATCCGAGCCACTGGCAGCAAGAAGTCTGGTGTGAGCGAAACAATCTGCGAGGATGACGGAGTGCTAATCACAAACATCAATCGACGTCTCGGACGATGGCCAGAAGTTTTCTAAGGGCAGTTAAACTGGCCAGCTGCTCCGACAACATCGGTCAGATTGTCCTGCCCTCCATGGTCGGTGACGACTGATCCACCAAATGAGGTGGAATTCCGCAAGGAAATCCAACTCTTGAAACGCTACAAATAACCAGGCCCAAATGACTTACCTCCGGCTTTTTAAAGATGATGATGACTTACTGACTAAGGGACTAACGACACTGTTTACAAAGATCTGAGAACTAGGAAGTGTACCAACGTCATAGAATGAGTCGATAGTTGTCCCTATCTTTAAAAAGGTTTCACGTCGTTCCTGTAACAACTATCGGGGGATAAGTCTACTTCCGATTGCGTCCAAGCTATTGGATACCGTCATACTTCGTGGGTTGTTCAAAACCTGAGAAGGATTGACCCGCGAGTGTAACGAGACGTGGATCAATTTTGAGTAAATTCAGAATAACTCTCCTAAAATTTGTTAATTTTCCTTTCCTCGAACTGCAAGTTGCAGTACTGTCAGTGAAATTAATGAGGCAATTTTAGATAAAATAAAACTGAAACACTTGACCAAAATCTACTTCTTGACTGACTTCATGATAGTATAAACTACATACTTAATACAAAGTCACACTTCAAGACATATATATCTAATAAAATTAACTTCATTCACGATCAGCTATACCCTATGAGACACTTACCACTTATTTGACTGCAACAGAAAGACATCTCAGAGAGACTGTGGTTAGAGCGAATCGCACTATTGTCACTTCTGAATGTTTCACGTTAAACATCTAATCACTGAAATTGAGAAAAGACATGGCGTCTTTGGGGGGCAGTGTTAAGTTTGCTTACATTGTACTTACTCGTTTCCTTTCCACTCTTTTGTATTTTGATTTGTACTACTTATTTACATTCAATAAGCAGTTGCATTCCCAACAATTTTCGCGCCTTTATTTATTTATTTATTTTACCACTTAGGTATTGTTACAAGGAGGCACCAAATACATATGCGCCACACAAATCTCATTTGATCAACGATTGGTTCATACGCCATTTGTTCCTTCAGGATACCGGAGCTCATGTGCATGATAAGAATAGATGAATTTTGATTAATATTGAAAAAATGATACATGTTTCATCTTGTTTGGAATTCGTCAATTCGTTAGCCGTATATCAACAGAAAACTCAATTTAATTGAAAACATCTTGTCAAATGAAATATAGTCTATTGTATTTCTGTATTTTTGTGTGCTTATAAATATTGATTAATGCTTGGATAAATGACAGTTGGCTTATCAGCGATCTCCACCGCGCGTCAATTTTGCTTCGCTTACTTCTCTTCGCATCGTTTCCACGTTCGTTTGTCTGATCAACGATTATACAAAATCTATGTATTCAAAGTTCCATTCTCGTTATTTGACTTATTTATTTCTGTTATTGCCTAACGCGATTTGAGTCGATGATTATATACGAGGATAGGTGACATATATATTTTAATATTAACCATTCATGCAATCTACTTGGAGTTAGATTTCGAGCCACTAAAGTGGTGAGCCCGCCGCCACAGACGAACCCAACAGGCTCCACAAAAAGGTCTTCCACAGTAACTGCCGATCCGAAGTCCGGATAAGTGAGTAGACTATTTAGAAATTCTACAAGTAATTTCTTACAGTAGACTGACTTATTAACAAATGTCCGCTATTGTACATAAAAAAATTTAAAGCAAAAGATTGATTCATATTCAGCGAAAAATTAGTTTTCTTAATTCAAAGATAAAACAAAAAATTTCAATAACATTGTTTAGCAGGAGAAAAACGGGTCGAGTTTCGATATTTAATCAAGCTTATTTATGATGCATATCAGAATGATTCAATTATGGTTGACGAGTTGAATAATGAATATTCATGATAACAAGTAGACAATACTCCGAACCGGTTTGATCGAAAACCAACAAACTATTCCATGAAAGTTTCGTTTTTAGTTAAAGCTTTGAATACATGATTGAATAATGGATTGATTGTTCGATTGATTGATTGATTGACTGGCTGATTGACTGACCGACTGACTAAATCCCAGTCCCTTATGTACAGAGACCAAATTTGCAGTTGTGACACAACACAAGATATTAAATGGTTGACAAAAGTCTGTGAAACCGTCTGGACCTAAATGTCGTGTTAAATAACACTTGCCAGTAAAGGAACTGGTGTTCGGTAAAGTGTCCGTATCACAGTTTTCTATCACTTACTTTAATTCTTTTGACATTATTTACATGATGAGAAAGGATGGATTTTGGCCAATAGTGGAATCCATGATAAATGTTTCATCTTGTTTGGAATTCGTCAATTCGTTAGCCGTAATTCAACAGAAAACTCAATTTAATTGAAAACATCTTGTCAAATGAAATATAGTCTATTGTATTTCTGTATTTTTGTGTGCTTATAAATATTGATTAATGCTTGGATAAATGACAGTTGGCTTATCAGCGATCTCCACCGCGCGTCAATTTTGCTTCGCTTACTTCTCTTCGCATCGTTTCCACGTTCGTTTGTCTGATCAACGATTATACAAAATCTATGTATTCAAAGTTCCATTCTCGTTATTTGACGTATTTATTTCTGTTATTGCCTAACGCGATTTGAGTCGATGATTATATACGAGGATAGGTGACATATATATTTTAATATTAACCATTCATGCAATCTACTTGGAGTTAGATTTCGAGCCACTAAAGTGGTGAGCCCGCCGCCACAGACGAACCCAACAGGCTCCACAAAAAGGTCTTCCACAGTAACTGCCGATCCGAAGTCCGGATAAGTGAGTAGACTATTTAGAAATTCTACAAGTAATTTCTTACAGTAGACTGACTTATTAACAAATGTCCGCTATTGTACATAAAAAAATTTAAACCAAAAGATTGATTCATATTCAGCGAAAAATTAGTTTTCTTAATTCAAAGATAAAACAAAAAATTTCAATAACATTGTTTAGCAGGAGAAAAACGGGTCGAGTTTCGATATTTAATCAAGCTTATTTATGATGCATATCAGAATGATTCAATTATGGTTGACGAGTTGAATAATGAATATTCATGATAACAAGTAGACAATACTCCGAACCGGTTTGATCGAAAACCAACAAACTATTCCATGAAAGTTTCGTTTTTAGTTAAAGCTTTGAATACATGATTGAATAATGGATTGATTGTTCGATTGATTGATTGATTGACTGGCTGATTGACTGACCGACTGACTAAATCCCAGTCCCTTATGTACAGAGACCAAATTTGCAGTTGTGACACAACACAAGATATTAAATGGTTGACAAAAGTCTGTGAAACCGTCTGGACCTAAATGTCGTGTTAAATAACACTTGCCAGTAAAGGAACTGGTGTTCGGTAAAGTGTCCGTATCACAGTTTTCTATCACTTACTTTAATTCTTTTGACATTATTTACATGATGAGAAAGGATGGATTTTGGCCAATAGTGGAATCCATGATAAATGTTTCATCTTGTTTGGAATTCGTCAATTCGTTAGCCGTATATCAACAGAAAACTCAATTTAATTGAAAACATCTTGTCAAATGAAATATAGTCTATTGTATTTGTTTTTGAATAAACGAGGTTTTCTTTTTTGTACGCCAATGAAGTGAATCTGGGGAATATGTAAATTCATGTTATTCTGAAGGGTACTTTAACAAATGATGGTGATGCTTTTTTGTAACTGGAATTTTGGCTCTTGAGCATTCTCGAGTAAAACATCATCCCCATCATCTTTGATCGTTTTTCTGGTCAACGGCTCAAAATCCCAACTTACTTGAAAACAACATCCGTAATGATAATAATCCTGACAGTACCAATAGTATTAATAATAGTTATATTATTATCATGAATTCTGTTACAGTTGGAAATTCTCAACATAATTTGTACAACATCGCATTCAAATTTCATTAATTCAAAAAAGTATCTCATCGATGTTTTCAATAATCAGTATTTGCCACATACTTTTTACTATGAAGATCATCTACACTTCCAGTTTATAAAATTGATTTCTCAGTTACTTTACATGAACTTCAGTGTACTATGCTCATGATTATTCAAAGAACCCACAGAGAGGTAGTTAAGTCAACAACAACTTCAATATCTCAGTTGTAGTAATTCACTGTTTGATATTGTAGTAGTTTTCAAGCTTTTTATAATAGTAAATGAGCACAAATAGTTAACACAGCCAGTTAGTTAGTTTGAACAAATTCAAGACTGAAAGATTATTTACAATGCTTGTAGAGTTGTAAAATGGATAGGCCTAGTTTCCAAGCAAGTATAGTTATGTAGAGTAGTCGAAGATCAAATAGCCATTACCAACTAATAAAGATCACAAAAGCACCTAAGGAAGAAAACACAAACAACTGCATGATCTATCTATCAAAACAACCACTAACAAACACAGAAGAATATCTACTCCAAAAGGGATCAAACTATAACACAAGCGACGCCTCAAAACTAGCATTCTTTGAAGCACTAGAGTCATCACTCAAAACTTCTGGATTCAGTGAGGAAACACAACAAGAATAAAGCAAATTATAGTACCGCAAACGCAACAGGTGAAGGAAAACAACCAACTGATCCCACAAGCACAAAGAGCCTTGAAAGAACTTGGAACTAGAAAGAATATTGTCATAGTTCCAGCAGACAAACGATGCACAACAGTAATTATGGACAAAGAGGAATACGTCAAAAAAGCCGAACAACTACTTGAAGATAAGAACACATACAAACTGATAGGTACAAATTCTGTCAAGAAATTAGACAACAGAATCTCAAAGACTTTAAACAAGCTAGTCAAAGCAGAAGAAATAACAAAACAAGATCAATGGAGAATAAAATCCAATGGACCAGTAGTCCCTCGATTCTACGGCAGACCGAAAATACGCAAACCAAACATTCCACTACGTCCAATTGTAGCACTGCCCGGAACGCCAACATACAATTTGTCAAAAGAAATTTAGCGAATACTGAAAGAACTAGTCGATTGATCCAACCACTCAATCGAATCCCCTTCACAATTCCTAGACCAGATTAAGGACATTCTAATCAACAACGACGAATTGATGAAATCCTTCAATGTAACAGCATTATTCACCTCAATTGAACCAAGGTTAGCAAAAGAAACTATATCTCTGCTCCTCGCCAACGACACAAATCTCACAAAGTACACGAAGCTTCAAATTTAAAGTCTACTAGAACTTATCGACTTATGCTCAACATATTTTTAATTCGATAACAAATTCTACGATCAAAGTAAAG